>OZ004719.1:340000-529802 GCA_963924515.1 Vespertilio murinus | reverse complement strand
GTGCCCGTTCCTCGTGGCTGCCAGAGGACTTCTTCCACCATCCCGCCCTCCAGGCCCAGCCCAGCCTCAGACACACGCTTAGGGCCATTTCCTGGTTTCCTCTGCAAACCCAGCAGAGGCCCTGCCCCAACAGAAAGCAGTTTCATTTTCGATTGGAGTCCAGCCCTTGACCTGGGGAGCCGCTGCTCCAGGCGACTTCCCACAGCAAGTGCGTGGCATTGGTGGAGGCCCAGGTACAGGGAGGGGTCCGGGCGGGTCTCCCAGGAGAGGTCCAGGCACCCGGTGTGTGGACAGGAAGGTGCGGTGGGGGCCCGGGCAGCAGGGAGGAGGGGGTTTCAGACACCAGGGCCTCTGGACTCTGTCCCTCCAGGCCCAGCCCGCCCGCCCTTCCTGAGGCCGCTCTCCTTCCACCAAACTCCAAGCTTGTCCAGCCTCAGGAGATCCCGGGGTGCGAGGCGAGGGAAATGGAGGCTGGGACAGGCCCCCGGGGGCTCCCGGAGGGCAGGTCGTGTGGCTGGGGACACAGCCCAGCCACAGAGGACCCCCGTGTGTGCCCGGGAATCACCGCCCAGGACGGGGCTCTGAGCAGAGACTGTGGCTGGGAGGCGGCCCTGGTGACAGAGGAAGAGGCCATCCGGTGCTCTCAGGGACTCGACTGTTTTCCCATCATTGTCAGCTCCAAGCAAGGTCTCTCTGCAACCTGCCCACCTCCCTCCGCTCCCAGGAGGGCAGGCCTGGCTCTGAGGAGCTGCAGCCTCGGGCCAGGGTCCCAGGGTCCCTCCTCCGCTCTCTGGTTGCTGGGTCCTCCCTGGAGGATCTTGGGGTGTTGTCTTCCATTTGCCCACCCTCCCCTCACCCCAGGGTTCCAATGGCCTGGAACTCCTCCTGGGAGACAGTCCTGGCTGGAGGGGAGAGTCACCTGACTGATCCTCCAGGGCCCGCCCCTCTCTGCCCAGTCCTGGTCTTTACCTTTTTAAAAAATATATTTTTATTGATTTCAAAGAGGAAAAAAAAGAGAGAGAGAGAGAGAGGAGGGAGAGAGAGGAGAGAGAGAGAGAGAGAGAGAGAGAGAGAGAGAGAGAGAGAGAGAGAGAGAGACTTCTGTTCACATAAAACAACCCATTGAAATCAGTAAAGAATTTTGGTGAGTTTATTTCAGCCAAACTGTGGACATATGCCGGGAAGCAGAACCTCAAGGAATTGAGATAAGGCTCCAGAAAATGGAGGGTTACATCTGTGTTTATACATTGCAATCAAAGGAAAGGGACTTAGGGAGTTACATGAAATCCATTGGTGACAGATGAGAGAGGTGTGAGAAAGCTATGCAGGCAACCTCTGGGATGGGGTGAAGAGTGAAATAATGATGGATACAGGATACTTTATCGTAATTAACAGTTGACAATTACCTTGATAACCCTAACAATGAGGGAATGTCCTAGTGCCATTTTACCCCTGAGGGGTCCGGTGTAAAAAGGAAGTTACAAGTGACCCAGACATCTCACAGATAGGTTATGTTAGAGGAACAAAGGCAAATGGACTCAGTAAATATCTAAGTTGATCTCTTTTAGGGAAAATGTTGGCCTAGGACGTGACTACCAACTATAACCTGTTTGTAGTTAACTATTTATTTTTCAAACATTCTTTGGTGGTTATTTTAGATCTCTGAGTTTGCAAGACTGGCCACACAGGCCTCCTCTGAGCTTGTGAGGTTAGCATGTGGCTCCTTTTGTCCACACCTCAATGGTCCATAGGTCGACACTCCACCTCTGAGCCAGCCAGTCGGGCGCCTCTCAGGTCAGGCAGGGCCTGGAGGGCAGCCTTGTTTACTTCCGGGTCATCCCAGTTGGGTTTCACTGGAGGAGATTTTTCCATTGTTTCTTACAGAGACTGAAAGGGATGTGAGCTGGAGAGGGAGAGAGAGAGAGAGAGACCTCAGGAATTAAACGCAGACAAGTCAGTGAACAGTGGACGCTCTGCTACTGAGCGCACTGGCCAGCCTCCGTCCTCTGTGGGGGGCAGTCGGGGAGAAGGCTGGGGTGGGAGGCTCAGCAGGTCCACAGTCATTGTTCCAATGGAATCTTCCGAACCCACCCGGTTTCTTAAGTTGCAAAGAAAGGATCCTGGAACCAGTTATTCCTGATTATTCCCCATGTTCCTCAGGGCAGAGAGTCTCCCAGACTCTGACTGAGTCCTGGGGTGCATCCCACCTCAATCTCACCCTCCCTGTGTCTCTTAAGGGACCACCACCTTCCCCCATGACAGATGGTCCATATTGAGGCTTCATGCAGCCCCCCCACCCCCCATGGCCATAAAATGATTGAATTATGACCAGTCCTGCCCGGTGTGGCTCGGTGGATAGAGCATAGGCCTGTGGACTGAAGGGTCCTGGTTTTGACTGAGGTCAAGGTCAGGTACCTGGGTTGCAGGCTCCAACTCTGGCCCTGGTCAGAATGCATGCGGGAGGCAACCAATGGATGTTTCTCTCTCTGTCTCTTCCCCTCCCCACCTCTCTCTCTACAAATCCCTGGAAGAACATCCTCGGGTGAGGATAGCTCTGAAAGTTCAATTCTATTTCATTGTAGTCAATGCAGTTGGGGTCCTAGCCTCTTCCACATCACAGCTGCTCTCTGCGTCGTCTACATTGCAGACCTTTCTTCCTCCAGATAATCCTCAAGGCCGGTGGGGACACGGCAGCCGAGCTCCCACAGGAAGCGCTGAGTGGGTGCACCCCCTGTGCTGTGGGGAGCCTCTGGGTCTGGCATTGCAGGATTCGGCAGAGGCATGGCGTCGGGCACCACCAGCAAGAAAATATTGGAGGAGGCCACCTGCTCCATCTGCCTGCAGCTGATGGCCGAGCCCGTGAGCATCAGGTGCGGCCACAGCTACTGCCAGGCCTGCCTCCTGAGCTTCATGGGCCCGGCCTCCTCCCCGCCGAGCCAGCAGGGCACGGAGACCTTCTCCTGCCCCCAGTGCCGGGCTCCCTTCCAGAGAGGCAGCCTGCGGCCCAACAAACAGCTGGGCAGCCTCATTGCCACCCTCCGGGAGGAGGAGCGGGAGCCGTGTTGCCTGGAGCACAGGGAGCGGCTGCACCTCTTCTGCGAGGACGAGGGCCAGCTCATCTGCTGGCGCTGTGAGCGCGACCCCAGGCACAAGGGCCACGCCACCTCGCTTGTGGAGGACGCAGGTCCTGGATACAGGGTGAGTGCCCCCTCCTGCGCCCGAGACCCCATCATCCAGCCCGGTGCCCCCTTGTGCATAGACTTATCCATTAGGGAAGACGCACCAGTGAAAGGATGGCTTGGCTCCGTGGCCTGGGTGGTGGGAAGGGAACCCCCGGGTGGGGTGCTCTCGGGGAGCCCTCCCAGAGGTGAGTCTTGAGGAGCTTAAACACTAACCATGTGGCCCTGTCAGTGTGGCTCAGTGGTTGAGCATCCTCCTAGGAACCAGGAGGTCACGGTTGGATTCTTGTTCAGGGCACAGGCCTGGGTTTCAGGCTCTATCGCTGTATAGGGTGTGCTGGAAGCAGCCGATCCATGATTCTGTGTCATCAATGTTTCTGTCTCTCTCTTCCTTTCTGAAAGGAGTAAAAATATATACATATTAGAGGCCTGATCCTCAAAATTCATGCAAGATTAAGGCTCCTTTCTGGCACTCAGGACCCTGGCTTCCCATCGAAGCCCCAGGTTCTTCCAGAAGGTTGTCCAAAAGGAATTCCGATGTAATTAGTATATTAGGCTTTTGTTATTATAGATTTAAAAACAAAATTAATGGCATGTAGAAGTGTGAGCACAGTGAGGGCTCTCCATGAGAGAGGACCCCGTGGCAAACACACAGCCAGGGGGCGGGGGTGAGTAGGGAAAGGCAGGTGTCTCCGAGCCTTCCAATCAGCTCAGTCTAGGTGCCCGCAGGGTGTCCTGACTATTAGCTGAGAGCAAGACCAGGTGACATTGGACAGAGAGCCCCGGGTACTGACAGTCAGGTCATTCCCGTGAGAAGGAGCATCGAGGTGTGGTCAGCAAGAGTCACTCCATGTCTCCCTCCAGGAAAAGCTCCAGGAAGCGGTGAGGAAACTGAGGCAACTGGAAGAGGAATGCGCCAACCAGAAAGCATTCACAGCAAAGCAGATAGCAGAGTGGAATGTGAGAATGGGGGCTTCTGGGCTGGGCCGCTGGAGGGCACCCCTGGGCTCAGGTGCAATTCCCACCCAGTTGGGTCTGTGCAGGACGCAACAGTGGAAGTCTCTCCCACATTGACGTTCCTCTCGCTCTCTCTACCCCCACCCTTCTTCCTCCCTTCCACTCCCCTCTCTCTAACAATCATTAGAAACAACATCCTCGGGTAAGGATTAATGACAGCAACACCAAAAAGACACGGGTTTCTTGGTGCCAAGCTCTTGTCTGTCCTGGCTTAGGTGTGGGGTCTGAGCGGGCAAGGCACAGACACGGTGTCACTGAACCAGAGGGGCAGGGGGAACCCCGAGAAGAAGCCATTGTCCTTTGTTGTCTGCATGGATGAGAACCCTCCCCGGCCTCTGCCTTCCAGAGGAAATGGCCAGGAGGGCAGTGCCTGTCAGAGAGGCAGAATCACATGCCTGTTTACTGAGAGCCATCCCCCACTGGGTTTCCTATCTTCTTTCTTTTTTATTTTTTACTAGAAGCCCCTTGCATGAAGATTCAGGAAGTAGGTCTTTCTTCACCTGGCTGCTGGCACCTGTGTTCCTCAGGCTCCCTCCTTCTTGGTTGCTCCCTTCAGGATCTGCATGCTTCACTTCCTTCTGACCAGAGCACTGCTCCCATAGCTGCCTCTGCCCCCTCACTGCCCCTGATAGCAGGCATCCTGCCCTGCCCAGCTGCTCTGCTCCTGGAACCACTGGGGGCAGGACTGCAGCCAACTTTGACTTTCTAATTTGCATATTCCCTCCTGATTGGTTTGTAGGTATTGCAGAGATATGGTTAATTTACATATTTCTATTTGGTTTGTGTTGTTTCAGAGAGAAAGGGAGTGATCAAAACATCCAAGAGGAGAGAGAATCATGGATCGGCTGCCTCCGGCATCCTCTCTACTGGAGATGGAGCCTGCTACCTGGGCTTGTGTCCTGACTGGGAATTCAAGGGTGACCTCCTGGTTCATAGCTGGATGCTCAACTCCTGAGACCCCTTGACCTCATAGCTGGGTTGAGCATCCTCTCTTGACTCCAGGAGAAGATAGAGGCTCGGAGACAGAAAATCCAGGAGGACTTCCAGAACCTGCACAGCTTCCTGAGGGAGGAGGAGAGCGCGTACCTGTGGAGACTGGAGAGCGAGAAAGAGCACACACTGCGGAGACTGAGGGACCGTGAGGCCAAACTGGGGCAGCAGAGCCGGGAGCTGGAGAGCCGCATCCTGGAGCTGGAGGAGCGATGCCAGGGCTCTGCCCAGAAGGTGCTGCAGGTGAGGCTGTGCCCTGGGAGGAGGCCAAGGTGGCGGGTCCTGAGCTGCTCCGGGGGGAGGGACGTGGGGAGCGTGGGACCAGGCAGGACTACCTGCCTTGCTCAGCGGTGGCATATCACTACCGGGGAATTAAAGGCATATTGCTCTTATTTTTATTTAGTTATTTTGTTAATCCTCACTCAATGGTATTGTTCCTTTAGTTTTAGAGAGGGTGGGAGGGAGAGGGAGAGGCAGAGAGAGAAATGTCAATGTGAGAGGGACACATTGATTCGTTGCCTCTCACAGGTCCCCCAGTCCTGTGAGGATCAAGTTTGCAACCAAGGCATGTGCCCCTTAACAGACATTGAACTTGGGACCCTTCAGTCCATAAGTCAATGCTCTATCCACTGAGCCAAATTGGTTCAGGGCATAAAGGCATATTTCTTTTATTTTTATTTGTTGTCATTTTTTTAAACATTATTCATGGACTTTGAGTGGAAGGGAGAGGAAGAGAGAGACAGAAACATCAATGATGAGAGAGAATCATTGATTGGCCTGCAACCTGGACATGTGTCCTTATAGGAAATCAAACCCTGACTTCCTGGTTCATAGGTTGATGCTCAACCACGAAGTACACCAGTGGGGCTGAGTCTATATTCCTTTAGAATATTGAACGGACTGAAACCGACAAGGTGGCTTCACTGGTCTACAGGGCTCTCTTTATAAATCGGAAAGTTTTGATTTGGCTCCAAAATCCAGTGCTCCCCAGCTGATAGAGCATCAGCCTGAGGACCAAATGGTCCAGCGTTTGATTTGGTCAAAGGCATGCTCCTGAGTTTTAGGCTCCTCCCTGTCCCAGGCTGCGGTCAGGGCTCGTGCAAGAGGCAACCAACTGATGTGCGTCTCTTGGGTGAGGGTCCAGAAGAATAAAATCCACTGCTGGTAGAGGGCGTGAGTTCCTTGGCTGGACAGGCTCCCGGGATGGTTTCGCTCCCACGTGCCTGGGTCCCAGGGCACAGAATCCTGACGGTCAGGTGATGGCGGGGACCAGTGGGGCTGCTGCGTGAGAGATCGGTGAGCCTGTCCTGCTGGGCACTCCTTCCAGCCTCCGGAAGGTGAGCCTCCTTTCTCACTCCCCTTCCCCAGTGCTGGTCCCCGGTCTGGCAGGTACAATTGAAG
Source organism: Vespertilio murinus (assembly GCA_963924515.1). Lineage (NCBI taxonomy): Eukaryota > Metazoa > Chordata > Mammalia > Chiroptera > Vespertilionidae > Vespertilio > Vespertilio murinus. The sequence goes on along the minus strand of OZ004719.1, from coordinate 523,215 downwards.
AGTGCACAAGGGTACCATGTCTCATGGCCGCTACATCCCGTGGGGCATTGTGGCTGCCACCTCAGTGCCCCGTCTGGGTGCTCACACCCAGCACCAAGAGGCTTGTGACACGTGGCCTCTCTTGCAGTGAGCTCTGAAGGAAGTGAGGCCAGAGGGAGCATGGGGGCTCCCTGCCTCCAAAGCAGCCCCCAGACTCCCCAACACCTCAGCAAGGAGGGCGGCCACCTCAGAGGCTGAGCAGATGTTCAGACCTGGATGTTCATCCCAGAGGCCTGAGTGGGGATCGTTGCACGGGGTGTCCATCTGTTACCCGGCAACCACAGTCAGGCTCGGGCCGCCTGTCCCTGTGTCCAATCACAAAGGCAGGTTGGGGTCTACAGGGCGGTCATTGAGAAGACCAGCCCACCAAGCAGACAGGGCGCTCACAAGCTTCCAGTGCTGTCTCCCAGCAGGTGCAGGGACAGGAGTGTAAAGGGGGAGGGGCTGGGCGCTGTGTGCAGGCCTGGGGGTCTCAGCCGCCCGCTGTTGTCCTTAGTCCCCAGACGATGAGATGGTGCTGATCAGATGGGGTTTGGCTCCTGGTGACCCTGATTATGGGTTCTGCTCGCTGGACTCACAGCTGAGTCAGCTCCCCAATCATTTGGCACAGGGCTTAGCGAGGAAACTTGAGAAAAACTTGACCCCTGTTCACATGTGAGAACCTCACCCCTGATCCCATAAGTGTCAGTGTCCTCAGGTGGGAACAGGAGGAGTACTTGTCAGAGTCGTTCAGGTGCTCTACCGACCGGTTATAAGGCCCCATCACACCCACCCACGGCCGGCTGCCCCGTGCCTCTGGGAGGAGCAGGGACCCATCAGCACGCCGCTCCCTCACTCGCCTGTGCCTTTGCTTCCCGCAGGACGTGAAGGGCGCCCTGAGCAGGTGAGTGCTGAAGCCAGGGCGAGGGGGAGTGGGGTGCGGAGCTGCGGGGAACCCGCTGAGCAGCTCTGGTCTCTGCTGCCCCAGGAGCCAGGCTGTGCAGCTGGAGACCCCGGAGGTCCTCTCCTTGGAGGTTCAGACCGAGTGCGAGGTCACGGAGCTCTACTGTGACCTGAGGAAACGGTTGAGGAGCCATCGAGGTGCGTGAGGGCCTCTGACCAAGCGCCCAGGGGACCGAGCTCAGTGCAGCCTCCGCCCTGCCCGGGTCCAGGGGACAAATGGGAGGGTTTCTGCTCTATGGTCACAACCGTGAGCTTCCATCCTGGTTTGAAAGAAAGCTCAGAGTCCACAGCACAGGCTGGTCTTCTCTACAATAAAAGGTTTTGGGAGGTTGGGCCTTCTCCAACCCTGAACCCCAAAGCCAACCAGGGGCCTGCAGGGTGGATTGTGCACGAACTCTCGGGGCCATTGTGTGCCCACAGGGGAAAGGTCCCAGGAGGAAGTGCCTCTTTCCCTCCCTCCAAGGGGACATTCTTAGAACAAACGTGACCCCAGGACCACATCCCAGCAGAACGGGGTGGTCGTGGTTCCCCTGTGAATGCCCATGCTGTGTGCCAGCGCCCTGAATTCTACCCTTGAGTTTCTTCTCATTACACAGGACCCTGTGAGGATTCTCTCCCCCTATCTTTATTGGTTTGGGATTTCTTGAACCGTCTGACAGGGCTGCCTGGCAGTCATGAAACTGCCATGGAACAGTTTGCAGAGACCCTGCGTGGCCGGGTCACCACGGACGAGGCTCTGGAAGAACTTGTGGACGTCATCTATGAACAGGCCACGTCCCTGCCAGCGTTCCGCGGCGTGGGAGCTCACCTGTGTGATTACCTGTTCTGTCACCTGACCTTTAGCTCACGGAGGGGCAGTTTCCCCCAATTGTTCTTCCAAAGATTACGGACTGAACGTGACCATAGAGACCAGGCTGCCAAGGGGGAGGTCACAGCTCGGAAGCGCTTCCATGGGTTCGTGCTCTTTTATGGAGAACTTTACCTTCGGTTCAAGATCGCCGCGATAAGTGCATCTGTTCAAGAAGCTACTCTTCGGCGGCTGTTGCACGCCCTCCTCTCTAACCCTGTGGACGATAACCTGGTTTGTGCGGCACAATTACTGAAGGTGACAGGGCCCGCGTTGGAAGATTCCTGGAAGGAACAGGGAAAGGCCGACATGGAGAAAATTATCCGGAGGATTGCGAATGTCATCCTGGACTCGCCCTGCAGTGCAGACGCGAGGCAGATGCTCCTGGAGCTCCTTCACCTCCGGTCACGTAACTGGGGGAGAGCCCATGTCCCCTCCGCACCCCAGAGCAGCAGCACCTGGGAATGATCCCAGCTGTTCTGTGTCTGAACCGCCTCCGGGTCCAGCGGACGGTGCTCCTCTCCCTGCAGCTGACCCCGATGACCATGCTTCCTGTCAGGAGAGACGTGAGGGCGGGAGAGGGAGGGGGGAGGAGGACGGGCGTAGGTAATACTCACTACAATAAAGATTTATTAAACAAATAGCATGACTTGAAAGAGGAGACTCTTTTTTCCAGGTCGTGAGGAAAATGGACAGATGTGTCGGGGCTGGTGACCGAGCTGGGAGGCTATGCACGATGAGGTGGACACAGAAGCTTTTTCTCCATTTGGTTGGGGACCAGAGCGTCCACGGAAGCATCGGGTTCAGTGTCCACGGGTCAGTGTTGGGATGCCGTGCAGGTGATGGGGGAGCGGAACGCACAGAATCTGTCACACGTGTGCCCAATGATGGATGTTGAGGGATGTGACTAATGTACGCACCTTCACTCGAGTGTGACACTCACTGCCAAAATGAAACTTACTCCCTAAAACTGAAAACATAAAATATGAAATAAAATAAAATACAATAAACTGTGCTGCCTAGCCCAGTGATGATGACGGAGAATCATCCATTGGCGGCTCCTGCTGCCCAGCACTGGGGATCCAGCCCTCAACTGGGGTGGATGGAACTGTGAGCTCTTGGCTTGTAGGACACTCAACCCCTGACACACGGGCTGGGCCGTGCAGTCCTTTACCTCTAAGTGCCGGCCCCACAGTGACTGGGCCTCCCTGGATCCCGGCTCCCAGCTGGGTCCTGGCTGCTGGTGACACTGCGGAGTGTCTGACCCTGCACAGCGACCTGCGGAGGAGGAGGAGGAGGAGTGGGAGGAGGAGGAGGATGGTGGAGGTCACCAGCCCTTTCCACCTCCCCCTTCAGAGCAGTGATGAAGGAATAGGGACCTAAACATGGCAGAAAATAAGATCGCATCCGCCCCCGAGGGGGTGGTGGGTGTCCAGGGCAGGAGGAGCTGCAGGGGGGCCTGTGGGCCGTGCTGCTCCCCGACCTCAGACGCTCCTGCTGGCCCGGAGCCCAGGTGCCCGTTCCTGTGCCCGTTCCTCGTGGCTGCAGAGGACTTCTTCCACCATCCCGCCCTCCAGGCCCAGCCCAGACGTGTGCACACGCTTGGGGCCATTTCCTGGTTTCCTCTGCAAACCCAGCAGAGGCCTCGCCCCACACCAGGTAGTGTCATTTCTACTGGAGTCCAGTCCAGACCTGGGAAGCCGCTGCTCCAGGCGACTCCCCACAGCAAGTGCGTGGCACTGGTGGTGGCCCAGGTACTGGGGGGGAGGGGGGTGTGGAATGGGTCTGGGCGGGTCTCCTAAGGAGGGTCCAGACTCCCCATGTTTGGACAGGAAGGAGGGAGCAGTGGGGCCCGGTCAGCAGGGAGGAGGGGGTTTCAGACACCAGGGCCTCTGGACTCTGTCCCTCCAGGCCCGGCCCGCCCGCCCTTCCTGAGGCCGCTCTCCTTCCACCAAACTCCAAGCTGGTCCAGCCTCAGGAGATCCGGGGTGCGAGGCGAGGGGAGTGGAGGCTGGGACAGGCCCCCGGGGCCCCAGAGGGCAGGTCCTGTGCTGGGGACACAGCCCAGCCACAGAGGACCCCAGTGTGTGCCCGGGAATCACCGCCCAGGACGGGGCTCTGAGCAGAGACTGGCTGGGAGGCGGCCCTGGTGACAGAGGAAGAGGCCATCCGGTGCTCTCAGGGACTCGGCTGTTTTCCCACCATTGTCAGCTCCAAGCACGGTCTCTCTGCAACCTGCCCGCCTCCCTCCGCTCCCAGGAGGACAGGCCTGGCTCTGAGGAGCTGCAGCCTCGGGCCAGGGTCCCAGGGTCCCTCCTCCGCTCTCTGGTTCCTGGGTCCTCCCTGGAGGATCTTGGGGTGTTGTCTTCCATTTGCCCACCCTCCCCTCACCTCAGGGTTCCAATTGCCTGGAACTTCTCCTGGGAGACAGTCCTGGCTGGAGGGGAGAGTCACCTGACTGGTCCTCCAGGATCCGCCCCTCTCTGCCCTGACCTGGTCTTTTCTTAAAAAAAACAACGTTTTTATTGAATTCAGAGAGGAAGGGAGAAAGAGAAACATCTATCATGTTCGTCCTCTATGCCCCCACGGGGAATGGAGACCACACCCAGGCCCCTGCCCTAACCGGGAATGGAACTCCGACTTCCTGGTCCAATAGTCCACACTCCACCGAAAGCCAGCCAGCCGGGCGCCTCTCAGGTCAGGGAGGACCTGGAGGGTAACCTTGTTACTTCCGGGTCATCCCACTTGGGTTTCACTGGAGGAGATTTTTCCATTGTTTCTTACAGAGAACAGAAGGGATGGCAGCTGGAGAGGAAGAGGGAGAGGGAGAGAGAGAGAGACGTCGGTAATCGAATCCAGCCAAGTCAGTGAGCAGTGGACGCTCTGCGATTGAGCACACTGGCCAGCCTCTGTCCTCTGTGGGGGGCAGTCGGGGAGAAGGCTGGGGTGGGAGGCTCAGCGGGTCCACAGTCACTGTTCCAATGGAATCTTCTGAATCCACCCGGTTCCCTAAGTTCCAAAGAAAGGATCCTGGAACCAGTTATTCCCGATTATTCCTCATGCTCCTCAGGGGAGAGAGAGTCTCTCGGGTCCTGACTGAGTCCTGGGGGGCATCCTGCTTTGCTCTCACCCTCCATGTGTCTGGAAATCCAATACCAAGCACCTTCCCCCATGACAGATGGTCCATATTGGGGTTTCATGCAGCCCCCTCCCAGTGGCCATGAAGCAATTGACATATGACCGGTCCTGCCTGGTGTGGCTCAGTGGATAGAGCATTGACCTGTGGACTGAAGGGTCCTGGGTTTCACTGCGGTCAAGGTCAGGTACCTGGGTTGCAGGTTTCGTTTCTGGCCCTTGACAGAGTGCATGTGAGAGGCAACCAATGGATGTTTCTCTCTCTGTCTCTCCCCCACTCCCCACCTCTCTCTCTACAAATCCCTGGAAGAACATCCTCGGGTGAGGACAGCCATGAAAGTTCAATTTTATTTCATTGTAGTCAGTGCAGTTGGGGTCCTAGCCTCTTCCACAGCACAGCGGCTCTGTGCATCGTCTACATCGCAGACCTTTCTTCCTCCAGATAATCCTCAAGGCCGGTGGGGACACGGCAGCCGGGCTCCCACAGGAAGCGCTGAGTGGGTGCACCTCCTGTGCTGTGGGGGAGCCTCTGGGTCTGGCATTGCAGGATTCGGCAGAGGCATGGCGTTGGGCACCACCAGCAAGAAGATTCGGGAGGAGGCCACCTGCTCCATCTGCCTGCAGCTGATGGCCGAGCCCGTGGTCATCAGCTGTGGCCACAGCTACTGCCAGGCCTGCCTCCTGAGCTTCATGGGCCCGGCCTCCTCCCCGCCGAGCCAGCAGGGCACGGAGACCTTCTCCTGCCCCCAGTGCCGGGCTCCCTTCCAGAGAGGCAGCCTGCGGCCCAGCAAGCAGCTGGGGAACCTCATTGCCGCCCTCCGGGAGATGGAGCTGGAGCAGGAGCAGGAGCAGGAACTGATTTGCCAGGAGCACGGGGAGCGGCTGAACCTCTTCTGCGAGGACGAGGGCGAGCTCATCTGCTGGCGCTGTGATCGCGACCCGTGGCACAAGGGCCACGCCACCTCGCTCCTGGAGGATGCAGGCTCCAGCTACAGGGTGAGTGCCCCCTCCTGTGCCTGAGACCCCATCATCCAGCTCTGTGCTCACTATACACCCTGAGACCCCATCATCCAGCCGGTAGCCCAAGGTTGGGACCCTGAAGTCTAGCTTTCCTTGTGTGTTCTTCTAGTTGAGGTGGGCGGTGGATGGGCCATGGGGCTGGATGGGAGTGGAGGGTTGGGGTAGAAAGTGGCGGGAAGGAATAGGATGGGTCCTCCCTGAACCCAGTCCCGGCTGTCTAGCCTTCCTTCCCAGATGTTCAGACTCATCCACAACCCCACTATGTCTTTAAGTGGTTCTTGATCTAGAGCCCGTGATGCTCAAACTCAGATATGTGTGGTTTTTTGTTGTTTTGATAATCCTCAGCTGAGGATATTTTTCTATAGATTTTTAGAGAGAGTGTAAGGGAGGGGGAGAGAGAAAAGCATTGATCTGAGAGAGAAATGGATTGCTTTCCTCTTGGACATGCGGTGATCAGGGCCAGGAACTGAAGCCGAGGTACATGCCCTTGACCGGAATCCAACCCGGGACCCTTCAGTCTGTCGGCTGAGGCTCTATCCACTGAGCCCAACCACCCAGGGCCGCACCTGCACGTTTTCTGGCCTCATAGGTGCCTGTAATGAGACGCTGCCGTGTGTGTGGGCGGGTGAGAGAGGGAAGAACAGGGACCACACTCACCTCATGGGCAGCTGCTGTCCAGTAGGGAGGACTCACCAGTGAAAGGACAGCCTGGCTCCCTGGCCTGGGTGGTGGGAAGGGATCCCTGGGGTGCGGGTGCTCTCAGGGAGACCTCCTAGAAATTAGTCCTGAGGAGTCTACACACTTACCATGTGGCCCTGCCAGCGTGGCTCAGTGGTTGAGCATCCAGCTAGGAACCCGGATGTCACCATGGGATTCCTGGTTAGGGCACAGGCCTGCGTTTTGGGCTCCTCCCCAGTGTAGGGTTTGCAGGAGGCAACTGATCCATTATTTTGTCTCATCACTCATGTTTCTGTCTCTTTCTTCCTCTCTGAAAGCAATAAAAATATATACAAAATTAACGGTATGTAGAAATGTGAGCACAGTGAGGGCTCTCCATGAGAGAGGACCCCGTGGCAAACACACAGCCAGGGGGCGGGGGTGAGTAGGGAAAGGCAGGTGTCTCCGAGCCTTCCCATCAGCTCAGTCTAGGTGCCCGCAGGGTGTCCTGACTGTTAGCCCAGAGGAGGACCAGGTGACATTGGACAGAGAGCCCCGGGCACCGACAGGTCATTCCCGTGAGAGGGAGCAGCGAGGTGTGGTCAGCAAGAGTCACTCCATGTCTCCCTCCAGGAGAAGCTCCAGGAAGCGGTGAGAAAACTGAGGAAACTTGAAGAGGAATGCGCCAACCAGAAAGCATTCACGGAGAAGCAGATAGCAGAGTGGAATGTGAGAATGGGGGCTTCTCGGCTGGGCCGCTGGAGGGCACCCCTGGGCTCAGGTGCAATTCCCCACCCAGTGTGGCCTGTGCACGAGGCAACAGTGGAAGTCTCTCCCACATTGATGTTCCTCTCGCTCTCTCTCTCTCCACCATTCCTCCCTCCCTTCCACTCCCCTCTCTCTAAAATTCACCTGAAAGAACATCCTTGGGTGAGGATTAACGACAGCAACACCAAAAGACACGGGTTTCTTGGTGCCAAGCTCTTGTCTGTCCTGGCTTAGGTGTGGGGTCTGAGCGGGGAAAGCACAGTCACGGTGTCTCTGAACCAGAGGGGCAGGGGGAACCCTGAGAAGAAGCCATTGTCCTTTGTTGTCTGCATGGATGAGAACCCTCCCCGGCCTCCGCCTTCCAGAGGAAATGGCCAGGAGGGCAGCGCCTGTCAGAGAGGCAGAATCACATGCCTGTTTACCCAGTGCCACCCACACTGGGTTTCCTACTTTCTTTCTTTTTTATTTTATTTTATGTATGTATTTACTTCAGAGAGGAAGGGAGAGATAGAAACACCCAAGAGGAGAGAGGATCATGGCTGGGCTTCCTCCTATACACTGTCTACTGAGAATGGAGCCTGCTACCCGGGCTGGTGTCACGTTTAGGAATCCCACTGTGACCTCTGGTTCATATCTGGATGCTCAACCCCTGAGACCCGCTGGCCCGGCTGAGCATCCTCTCTTGACTCCAGGAGAAGACAGAGGTTCGTAGACAGAATATCCAGGAGGACTTCCAGAACTTGCTCAGCTTCCTGAGGGAGGAGGAGAAGAGATACCTGCAGATACTAGAGAGTGAGAAAGAGCACACACTGCAGACTCTGAGGGACCGTGAGGCCAAACTGGGGCAGCAGAGCCGGGAGCTGGAGAGCCGCATCCTGGAGCTGGAGGAGCGATGCCAGGGCTCTGCCCAGAAGGTGCTGCAGGTGAGGCTGTGCCCTGGGAGGAGGCCAAGGTGGCGGGTCCTGAGCTGCTCCGGGGGGAGGGACGTGGGGAGCGTGGGACCAGGCAGGACTATCTATCTGCCTTGCTCAGCGGTGACACATCAGTGATGGGGGATTTAAAGGCATATTGCTCTTATTTTCATTTAGGTATTTTGTTCATCCTCACTCAAGAGTATTGTTCCTTTAGTTTTAGAGAGAGTGGGCGGGAGAGGGAGAGACAGAGGGAGAAACGTCAATGTGAGAGGGACACATTGATTGGTTGCCTCTCACAGGTGCCCCAGTCCTGGGCTGGGGAACAAGTCTGCAACCAAGGCATGTGCCCTTGACTGGAATTGAACTTGGGACCAATCAATCCATAAGCTGATGCTCCCTCCACTGAGTCACACCGGCTCAGGGCAGAAAGTCATATTTCTTTTATTTTTACTTGTCATTTTAAAAAATATTTTTTAATGTATTTTGAGGGGAAGAATGAGGGAGAGAAAGATAAACAACATCAATGATGAGTAGAATCATTGATCAAGCCTGCAACCTGGACATGTGTCCTGATAGAGAATCAAACCCTGACTTCCTGGTTCATAGGTTGATGCTCAACCACGGAGCTACACCAGTGGGGCTGAGCCTATTCCTTTAGAATACTGAACACACTAACACATACAAGGTGGCATCACGGTCTACAGGGTTCTGCATATAAATCAGAAAATCTTGACTTGGCACAAATATCCAGTGTGGTTTAGTGGATAGACGTCAGCCTGAGGATCTAATGGTCCCCGGTTCCATTTTGGTCAAGGTCATGTGCCTGGGTTGCAGGCTCTTCTCTGTCTTAGACCGAGGTCAGGGCTCGTGCAGGAGGCAACCAACTGATGTGCTTCTCTTGGGTGAGGGTCAAGAAGAATAAAATCCCCCTGCTGGTAGAGGGGTGAGTTCCTCAGCTGAACAGGCTCCTGGGATGGCTTCCACTCCCATGTTCCTGGGTCCCAGAGCAGAGAATCCTCATGGTCAGGTGATGGCGGGGACCAGTGGGGCTGCTGCATGAGTGATGGCTGAGCCTGTCCTGCCGGGCCCTCCTTCCAGACTCAGGAAGGTGAACCTCCTTTCTCACTCCCCCTTTTCCAGTGCTTTTCCCTGGTCCACCTGGGAGAACTGGAGTGCGCCCAAGGGTGACCATGTCTCATGGCTGCTATATCTCCGTGGGTCACCTGTGGCTGCTCCCTCAGTGCTAGATCTGGGGGCCATGCACCCAGACACCGCCGAGAGGCTTTGTGACACGTGGCCTCTCTTGGGGTGCACTCTGAGGGAAGTGAGGCCAGAGGCAGCGTGGGGCTCCCTCCCCGCCCTAAGAATCCCACAGACTCCACAGCAACGTAGCAATGAGGGCGCCTGGCTCAGAGGCTGAGCTGTGTCCTGCCCGGCTGACTGTCCTAGAGGCCTGAGTGGGGATCGTTGCACGGGGTGTCCATCTGTTACCCAGAAACCCCGGGCGGACTGGGCGGCCTGTCGCTGTGTCCAATCACAAAGGCAGGTTGAGGTCTACAAGGCGGTCACTGAGAAGACCAGCCCGCCAAGCAGACAGGGCGCTCACAAGCTTCCAGTGCTGTCTCCCAGCAGGTGCAGGGACAGGTTTATACAGGCGTGTGCCATGCCAGCATGGCCATGGGCTAAACTGAGGGGGCGTGGTGAAGGATGAGAAAAGAAAGATAAGAGAATAAAGCTGGGGCTTGGTGGGACGCTGCCCTCTGATTAGACAGACAGTGCCATGGCCTGCAAGCTGATTGTTTATTTTATAGTCAGAGCACACAAAGCAACACAAGATGGTGGTCACCATGGTTACAATGTTCTTGTGAGTTTCACCTGTTTTGGCAGCATTTACTGCACCTGCCACAGACCACTAGCTACCCAGGAAGGATGTAGGGAGCGGCTATAAGGTTAACCTTAATTATGCTGAGAGGGCTCGGCACTCAAAACTTGGACTTGTTTGTGGACCCGCCACAGGTCATTCTGAGACTTAACCGTATAGCCACTCCCTACAAAGACCCAGGGGCTGGGGTGCTCTCAGAGATCCACTATTAGTCCCCAGACGATGAGATGGTGCTGATCAGATGGTGTTATGAGTCCTGGTGGGTTGTCCTGACCCTCCTTATGGGTTTTACTCGCTGGACTCACAGCTGATTCACCTCCTCGATCACATTGCACAGGGCTTGGAAAAGAAACTTAAGAAAAACTTAATCCCTGTTCACATGTGAGAACCTTACCCCTGATCCCGTAAGTGTCAGTGTCCTCAGGTGGGAACAGGAGGAGTACTTGTCAGAGTCACTCAGGTGCTCTACCGACCGGTTATAAGGCCCCATCACACCCCACCCAAGGCCGGGCTGCCCCGTGCCTCTGGGAGGAGCAGGGACCCATCAGCACGCGGCTCCCTCACTCTCCTGTGCCTTTGCTTCCCGCAGGACGTGAAGGGTGCCCTGAGCAGGTGAGTGCTGAAGCCAGGGCGAGGGGGAGTGGGGTGCGGAGCTGTGGGGTGCCCGCTGAGCAGCTCTGGTCTCTGCACTCCCAGGAGCCAGGCTGTGCAGCTGGAGACCCCGGAGGTCCTCTCCTTGGAGGTTCAGACTGAGTGTGATGTCCCGGAGCTCTACTGTGACCTGAGGAAACATTTGAGGAGCCATCGAGGTACGTGAGGGCCTCTGACCAAGCGCCATGGACCGAGCTCAGTGCAGCCTCCGCCCTGCCCTGGTCCAGGGGACAAATGGGAGGGTTTCCACTTTATGGTCACCGTTGCTACTGCAAAACAAGGCTCAGAGTCCACAGCACAGGCTGGTCTTCTCTGAAATAAAAAGTTTTAGGAGGGGGGGCCCCTGTCCAGCCCTGAACCTCAAAGCCAAGCAGGGGGCCCCTGGATGGAGTGTGCACGGACTCCGAAAGCCCTTTGCGTGCCCACAGGGGAAAGGTGCCAGGAGGAACTGCCAGCTGCCTCTTCCCCTCCCTCCAAGGGGCCATTTTTAGAATAAACGTGACCCGAGGACCGCATCCCAGCAGAACCGGGATTCCCAGTACGCCATGGCTAAACCCCCGGTGGTCGTGGTTCCCCTGTGAATGCCCACGCTGTGTGCCAGCGCCCTGAATTCTACCCTTGAGCTTCTTCTCATTACACAGGACCCTGTGAGGATGGTCTCCCTCTGTCTGTATTGGTTTGGGATTTCTTGAACCATCTGACAGGGCTGCGTGGCAGTCGTGAAACTGCCATGAAACAGTTTGCAGAGACCCTGCGTGGCCGGGTCACCACCGACGAGGCTCTGCAGGAACTTGTGGACGTCATCTATGAACAGACCACGTCCCTGCCAGCGTTCCGAGGCGTGGGAGCTCACCTGTGTGATTACCTGTTCCGTCACCTGACCGTTATTTCACAGAGGGGAGGCTTAATCAAAGTGTTCTTCCAAAGATTACGGACTAAAAATAACCGTAGTTATCAAGCTGCCATGGGGATGGAAGCAGCTCGGAAACGATTCCATGGATTCGTGCTCTTTTCCGGACAACTTTATGTTCGGCTTAAGAACCCAGGGGCAAATGCATATGTTCGAGAAGCTACTATTTGGAGGCTGTTGGACGCCCTCCTCTCTAACCCTGTGGACGATAACCTGGTTTGTGCGGTACAATTACTGAAGGTGACAGGGTCCGCGTTGGAAGATGCCTGGAAGGAACAGGAGAAGACAGACATGGAGGAAGTTATGCGGAGGATTATGAATGTCGTCATGGACGAGCCCTGCAGTGCAGACGTGAGGCAGATGCTCTTGGAGCTCCTACAGCTCCAGTCATGTAACTGGGGGAGAGCCCATGTCCCTTCCGCACCCCAGAGCAGCAGCACCTGAGAATGATCCCAGCTGTTCTGTGTCTGAACCGCCTCCGGGTCCAGCGGACGGTGCTCCTCTCCCTGCAGCTGCTCTGGATGACCACGCTTCCTGTCAGGAGAGATGTGAGGGCGGGAGAGGGAGGGAGAAGGGGGAATGGCGTAGGTAATACTCACTACAATAAAGATTTATTAAACAAATAGCATGACTTGAAAGAGGAGACTCTTTTTTCCAGATCATGAGGAAAATGGACAGATGTGTCGGGGCTGGTGACCGAGCTGGGAGGCTATGCACGATGAGGTGGACACAGAAGCTTCTGCTCCGTTTGGTTGGGGACCAGAGCGTCCGCGGAAGCATCGGGTTCAGTGTCCACGGGTCAGTGTTAGGAAGCCGGGCAGGTGATGGGGGAGTGGAACGCACAGAATCTGTCACACGTGTGCCCAATGATGGATGTTGAGGGATGTGACTAATGTACGCACCTTCACTCGAGTGTGACACTCACTGCCAAAATGAAACTTACTCCCTAAAACTGAAAACATAAAATATAAAATAAAATAAAATAAAATAAAATAAAATAAAATAAAATAAACTGTGCTGCCCTAGCCCAGTGATGATGAGGGAGAATCATCCATTGGCGGCTCCTGCTGCCCAGCACTGGGGATCCAGCCCTCAACTGGGGTGGATGGAACTGTGAGCTCTTGGCTTGTAGGACACTCAACCCCTGACACACGGGCTGGGCCGTGCAGTCCTTTACCTCTAAGTGCCGGCCCCACAGTGACTGGGGCCTCCCTGGATCCCGGCTCCCAGCTGGGTCCTGGCTGCTGGTGATGCTGAAGAGTGTCTGTGCACAGTGACCTGCAGAGGAGGAGGAGAAGGAGGAGGAGGAAAAAGAGGAGGAAGAGGAGGAGAAGGAAGAGGAAGAGGAGGTGGAAGAGGAGGAGGAGAAGAGTGGAGGTCATCGGCCCTTTCCACCTCCCCCTTCAGAGCAGTAATGAAGGAATAGGGACCTAAACATGGCAGAAAATAAGATCGCATCCGCCCCCGAGGGGTGGTGGGTGTCCAAGGCAGGAGGAGCTGCAGGGGGGCCTGTGGGCCGTGCTGCTCCCCGACCTCAGACGCTCCTGCTGGCCCGGAGCCCAGATGCCGGTTCCTGTGCCCGTTCCTCGTGGCTGCAGAGGACTTCTTCCACCATCCCGCCCTCCAGGCCCAGCCCAGCCTCGGGCACACGCTTAGCGCCCAGCCCAGACGTGTGCACACGCTTGGGGCCATTTCCTGGTTTCCTCTGCAAACCCAGCAGAGGCCTCGCCCCACACCAGGTAGTTTCATTTCTACTGGAGTCCAGTCCAGACCTGGGAAGCCGCTGCTCCAGGCGACTCCCCACAGCAAGTGCGTGGCACTGGTGGTGGCCCAGGTACTGGGGGGGAGGGGTGTGTGGAATGGGTCTGGGCGGGTCTCCTAAGGAGGATCCAGACTCCCCATGTTTGGACAGGAAGGAGGGAGCAGTGGGGCCCGGTCGGCAGGGAGGGGTGGGTTTCAGACACCAGGGCCTCTGGACTCTGTCCCTCCAGGCCCGGCCCGCCTGCCCTTCCTGAGGCCGCTCTCCTTCCACCAAACTCCAAGCTGGTCCAGCCTCAGGAGATCCGGGGTGCGAGGCGAGGGAAATGGAGGCTGGGACAGGCCCCCGGGGGCTCCCGGAGGGCAGGTCCTGTGCTGGGGACACAGCCCAGCCACAGAGGACCCCCGTGTGTGCCCGGGAATCACCACCCAGGACGGGGCTCTGAGCAGAGACTGGCTGGGAGGCGGCCCTGGTGACAGAGGAAGAGGCCATCCGGTGCTCTCGGGGATTCGGCTGTTTCCCAACATTGTCAGCTCCAAGCAAGGTCTCTCTGCAACCTGCCCGCCTCCCTCCACTCCCAGGAGGGCAGGCCTGGCTCTGAGGAGCTGCAGCCCCGCGCCAGGGTCCCAGAGTCCCTCCTCCGCTCTCTTGTTGCTGGGTCCTCCCTGGAGGAACTTGCGGTGTTGTCTTCCATTTGCCCACCCTCTCCTCACCTCAGGGTTCCAATTGCCTGGAACTCCTCCTGGGAGACAGTCCTGGCTGGAGGGGAGAGTCACCTGACTGGTCCTCCAGGACCCGCCCCTCTCTGCCCTGACCTGGTCTTTTCTTAAAAAAACAACGTTTTTATTGAATTCAGAGAGGAAGGGAGAAAGAGAAACATCTATCATGTTCGTCCTCTATGCCCCCACGGGGAATGGAGACCACACCCAGGCCCCTGCCCTAACCGGGAATGGAACTCCGACTTCCTGGTCCAATAGTCCACATTCCACCGAAAGCCAGCCAGCCGGGCGCCTCTCAGGTCAGGGAGGGCCTGCAGGGTGACCTTGTTACTTCCGGGTCATCCCACTTGGGTTTCACTGGAGGAGATTTTTCCATTGTTTCTTACAGAGAACAGAAGGGATGGCAGCTGGAGAGGAAGAGGGAGAGGGAGAGAGAGAGAGAGACGTCGGTAATCGAATCCAGCCAAGTCAGTGAGCAGTGGACGCTCTGCGATTGAGCACACTGGCCAGCCTCTGTCCTCTGTGGGGGGCAGTCGGGGAGAAGGCTGGGGTGGGAGGCTCAGCGGGTCCACAGTCACTGTTCCAATGGAATCTTCTGAATCCACCCGGTTCCCTAAGTTCCAAAGAAAGGATCCTGGAACCAGTTATTCCCGATTATTCCTCATGCTCCTCAGGGGAGAGAGAGTCTCTCGGGTCCTGACTGAGTCCTGGGGGGCATCCTGCTTTGCTCTCACCCTCCATGTGTCTGGAAATCCAATACCAAGCACCTTCCCCCATGACAGATGGTCCATATTGGGGTTTCATGCAGCCCCCTCCCAGTGGCCATGAAGCAATTGACATATGACCGGTCCTGCCTGGTGTGGCTCAGTGGATAGAGCATTGACCTGTGGACTGAAGGGTCCTGGGTTTCACTGCGGTCAAGGTCAGGTACCTGGGTTGCAGGTTTCGTTTCTGGCCCTTGACAGAGTGCATGTGAGAGGCAACCAACGGATGTTTCTCTCTCTGTCTCTCCCCCTCCCCACCACTCTCTGTACAAATCCCTGGAAGAACATCCTCGGGTGAGGACAGCCCTCAAAGTTCAATTCTATTTCATTGTAGTCAGTGAAGTTGGGGTCCTACCCTCTTCCACATCACAGCTGCTCTGTGCATCGTCTACATTGCAGACCTTTCTTCCTCCAGATAATCCTCAAGGCCGGTGGGGACACGGCAGCCGGGCTCCCACAGGAAGCGCTGAGTGGGTGCACCTCCTGTGCTGTGGGGAGCCTCTGGTTCCGGCATTGCAGGATTCGGCAGAGGCATGGCGTCGGGCACCACCAGCAAGAAGATGCGGGAGGAGGCCACCTGCTCCATCTGCCTGCAGCTGATGGCCGAGCCCGTGAGCATCAGGTGCGGCCACAGCTACTGCCAGGCCTGCCTCCTGACCTTCATGGGCCCGGCCTCCTCCCCGCCGAGCCAGCAGGGCACGGAGACCTTCTCCTGCCCCCAGTGCCGGGCTCCCTTCCAGAGAGGCAGCCTGCGGCCCAGCAAGCAGCTGGGGAACCTCATTGCCGCCCTCCGGGAGCTGGAGCTGGAGCAGGAGCAGGAGCAGGAGGTGATTTGCCAGGAGCACGGGGAGCGGCTGCACCTCTTCTGCGAGGACGAGGGCCAGCTCATCTGCTGGCGCTGTGAGCGCGATCCGAGGCACAAGGGCCACACCACCTCGCTGGTGGAGTACTCAGGTCCTGGCTGCAGGGTGAGTGCCCCCTCCTGTGCCCGAGACCCCATCAGCCAGCTCAGTATCCCGTCTTGTGCCTGAGAACGTCCTCTCCCAACCCAGTGCCCGGTTATGCTCCACTACCCCTATCATCTGACCCAGTGCCTCCTCATACACCCTGAGACCCCATCATCCAGCCGGTAGCCCAAGGTTGGGACCTTGAAGTCTAGCTTTTCTTGTGTGTTCTTCTAGTGGAGGTGGGCGGTGGAGGGGGACGTGGGGTTGGATGGGGGTGGAGGGTTGGGGTAGAAAGTGGCGGGAAGTTTTAGGATGGGTCCTCCTGGAATCCAGTCTCGGCTGTCCAGCCCCACCTTCCTGGATGGTCAGACTCATCCACGACCCTACTGCGTCTTTAAGTGTTTCTTGCTCTGGAGCGCCTGACGCTCTAATTCAGATATGCGTGGTTTTTGTTTTGTTTTGTTTTGTTTTGTTTTGTTTGGATAATCCTCACCTGAGGATATTTTTCTATTGATTTTTAGAGAGAGTAAGGGAGGGTAGAGAGAGAAAAGCAGTGATCTGAGAGACCTGGATTGGTTGCCTCCTGGACATGCATCGACCAGGGCCAGGAACTGCAGCCGAGGTACATGCCATTGACCGGAATCTAACCCAGGACACTTCAGTCCGTGGGCTGAGGCTCTAACCACTCAGCCAAACCAGACAGGGCCGCACCTACACGTTTTGTGGCCTCATAGGTGCCTGTAATGAGACGCTGCCGTGTGTGTGGGCGGGTGAGAGAGGGAAGAACAGGGACCAAGCCCACCTCGTGGGCAGCTGCTGTCCAGTAGGGAGGACTCACCAGTGAAAGGACAGCCTGGCTCCCTGGCCTGGGTGGTGGGAAGGGGAACCCCGGAGTGTGGGTGCTTTCTGGGAGCCCTCCCAGAAGTGAGTCCTGAGGAGCCTACACACTTACCATGTGACCCTGCCAGCATGGCTCAGTGGTTGAGCATCCACCTAGGAACCCAGCGGTCATGGTTGGATTCCTTGTCAGGGCTCAGGCCTGGGTTTTGGGCTCCTCCCCAGTATAGGGTGTGCAGGAGGCAACTGATCCATGATTATCTCTTATCACTTATGTTTCTGTCTCTTTCTTCCTCTCTGAAAGCAATAAAAATATATACATATTTTAAAACAAAATTAATGGCATGTAGAAGTGTGAGCATAGTGAGGGCTCTCCATGAGAGAGGACCCCGTGGCAAACAAACAGCCAGGGGGCGGGGGTGAGTAGGGAAAGGCAGGTGTCTCCGAGCCTTCCCATCAGCTCAGTCTAGGTGCCCGCAGGGTGTCCTGACTGTTAGCCCAGAGGAGGACCAGGTGACATCGGACAGAGAGCCCCGAGCACCGACAGTCAGGTCATTCCCGTGAGAGGGAGCAATGAGGTGTGGTCAACAAGAGTCACTCCATGTCTCCCTCCAGGAGAAGCTCCAGGAAGCGGTGAGGAAACTGAGGAAACTGAGGAAACTGGAAGACAAATGCGCCAACCAGAAAGCATTCACGGCAAAGCAGATAGCAGAGTGGAATGTGAGAATGGGGGCTTCTCGGCTGGGCTGCTGGAGGGCACCCCTGGGCTCAGGTGCAATTCCCCACCCAGTGTGGCCTGTGCACGAGGCAACAGTGGAAGTCTCTCCCACATTGATGTTCCTCTCTGTCTCTCTCTCTCTCTCTCTCTCTCTCTCTGCACCCTCCCTTCCACTCCCCTCTCTCTCTAACAATCACTGGAAAAACCATCCTCCGGTGAGTATTAACGACAACACCAAAAAGACACGGGTTTCTTGGTGCCAAGCTCTTGTCTGTCCTGGCTTAGGTGTGGGGTCTGAGCGGGGAAAGCACAGTCACGGTGTCTCTGAACCAGAGGGGCAGGGGGAACCCCGAGAAGAAGCCATTGTCCTTTGTTGTCTGCATGGATGAGAACCCTCCCCGGCCCTCCGCCTTCCAGAGGAAATGGCCAGGAGGGCAGTGCCTGTCAGAGAGGCAGAATCAGATGCCTGTTTACCCAGAGCAACCCCCCACTGGGTTTCCTGCTTTCTTTCTTTTTATTTTATTTTATGTTTGTATTTATTGCAGAGAGGAAGGGAGAGATAGAAACACCTAAGAGGAGAGAGAATCATGGATCAGCCTCCCCCTACACGCCCCCTACTGGGGATGGAGCCCGCAACCTGGGCTCGTGTCCTGACCGTGAATCCCACCGTGACCTCCCGGTTCATATCTGGATGCTCAACCCCTGAGACCCGCTGGCCCGGCTGAGCATCCTCTCTTGACTCCAGGAGAAGACAGAGGCTCAGACACAGAAAATCCAGGAGGACTTCCAGAACCTGCACAGCTTCCCGAGGGAGGAGGAGAGCGCGTACCTGTGGAGACTGGAGAGCGAGAAAGAGCACACACTGCAGACTCTGAGGGACCGTGAGGCCAAACTGGGGCAGCAGAGCCGGGAGCCGGAGAGCCGCATCCTGGAGCTGGAGGAGCGATGCCAGGGCTCTGCCCAGAAGGTGCTGCAGGTGAGGCTGTGCCCTGGGAGGAGGCCAAGGTGGCGGGTCCTGAGCTGCTCCGGGGGGAGGGACGTGGGGAGCGTGGGGCCAGGCAGGACTACCTGCCTTGCTCAGTGGTGGCACATCAGTGATGGGGGATTGAAAGGCATATTGCTCTTATTTTCATTTAGGTATTGTGTTAATCCTCAATCAAGGGTATTGTTCCTTTAGTTTTAGAGAGAGTGGGAGGGAGAGGGAGAGACAGAGAGAGAAACGTCAATGTGAGATGGACATATTGGTTGGTTGCCTCTCACAGCTACCCCAGTCCTGGGTTGGGGATCAAGTCTGCAACCAAGGCATGTGCCCTTGACCAGAATTGATCCTGGGACCCTTCAGTCCATAAGTTGATGCTCAACCACAGAGCTACACCAAAGGGCTGAGCCTATTCCTTTAGAATACTGAACAGACTGAAACCGACAAGGTGGCTTCACTGGTCTACAGGGCTCTCTATGTAAATCAGAAAATTTTGATTTGGCACAAATATCCCGTGTGGGTCAGTGGAGAGAGCATCAGCCTGAGGATCTAATGGTCCTGGGTTCGATTCCGGTCAAAGGCATGTACGTGGATTGCACGCTCTTCTCTGTCTCAGGCCGAGGTCAGGGTTTGTGTAGGAGGCAACCAAATGATGTGCTTCTCTTGGGTGAGGGTCAAGAACAATAAAACCCCCTGCTGGTAGAGGGGTGGATTCCTGGGCTGAACAGGCTCCCGGGATGGCTTCTGCTCCCACGTGCCTGGGTCCCAGGGCACAGAATCCTGATGGTCAAGTGATGGAGGGGACCAGATGGGGAGGTTGGGTGAGTGATGGGTGAGCCTGTCCTGCTGGGCCCTGAGGCTGGAAGGTGAACCTTTTTTCTCACTCCCCCTTCCCCGGTGCTCGTCCCTGTTCTGGCTGGTGGAACTGGGGAGCACCCTCAGGGTGGCCAGGTCTCATGGCTGCTCCATCCCGTGGGGCATTGTGGCTGCCACCTCAGTGCCCCGTCTGGGTGCTCACACCCACCACCGAGAGGCTTTGAGACACGTGGCCTCTCTTGGGGTGAGCTCTGAGGGAAGTGAGGCCAGAGGGAGCATGGGGGCTCCCCCACTTTCAAGCAGCCCCCAGACTCCCCAACACCTCATCAAGGAGGGCGCCTGGCTCAGAGGCTGAGCTGTGTCTTGCCCGTCTGACTGTCCTAAAGGCCTGAGTGGGGACCGTTACATGGGGTGTCCATCTGTTACCCGGCAACCAGTCAGGCTCGGGCGGCCTGTCCCTGTGTCCAATCACGAAGGCTGGTTGAGGTCTATAGGCGGTCACTGAGAAGACCAGCCCGCCAAGCAGACAGGGCGCTCACAAGCTTCCAGTGCTGTCTCCCAGCAGGTGCAGGGACAGGAGTGTAAAGGGGGAGGAGCAGGGCGCTGTGTGCAGGCCTGGGGGTCTCAACCGCCCACTGTTGTCCTTAGTCCCCAGACGATGAGATGGTGCTGATCAGATGGGGTTTGGCTCCTGGTGACCCTGAGTATGGGTTTTGCTCGCTGGACTCACAGCTGAGTCAGCTCCCCAATCACTTGGCACAGGGCTTGGAGAGGAAACTTAAGAAAAACTTAACCCTTGTTCACCTGTATGAACCTTACCCCTGTTCCCGTAAGTGTCAGTGTCCTCAGGTGGGAACAGGAGGAGTACTTGTCAGAGTCACTCAGGTGCTCTACCGACCGGTTATAAGGCCCCATCACACCCCACCCACGGCCGGGCTGCCCCGTGCCTCTGGGAGGAGCAGGGACCCATTAGCACGCGGCTTCCTCACTGGCCTGTGCCTTTGCTTCCCGCAGGACGTGAAGGGCGCCCTGAGCAGGTGAGTGCTGAAGCCAGGGCGAGGGGGAGTGGGGTGCGCAGCTGCGGGGAGCCCGCTGAGCAGCTCTGGCCTCTGCTGCCCCAGGAGCCAGGCTGTGCGGCTGGAGACCCCGGAGGTCCTCTCCTTGGAGGTTCAGACCGAGTGCGAGGTCACGGAGCTCTACTGTGACCTGAGGAAACAGTTGAGGAGCCATCGAGGTGCGTGAGGGCCTCTGACCAAGCGCCCAGGGGACCGAGCTCAGTGCAGCCTCCGCCCTGCCCGGGTCCAGGGGACAAATGGGAGGGTTTCTGCTCTATGGTCACAACCGTGAGCTTCCATCCTGGTTTGAAACAAGACTCAGAGTCCACAGCACAGGCTGGTCTTCTCTACAATAACAGGTTTTTGGAGGTTGGGCCCTCTCCAGCCCTGAACCCCAAAGCCAATCAGGGGCCCGCAGGGTGGAGTGTGCACGGACTCGGGAGCCCTTTGCGTGCCCACAGGGGAAAGGTCCCAGGAGGAAGTGCCAGCTGCCTCTTCCCCTCCCTCCAAGGGGACTATCTTAGAACAAACGTGACCCCAGGACCACATACATCCCCAGCAGAACCGGGAGTCCCAGTCCGCCATGGCTAACCCCCAAGTGGTCCTGGTTCCCCTGTGAATGCCCACGCTGTGTGCCAGCGCCCTGAATTCTACCCTTGAGCTTCTTCTCATTACACAGGACCCTGCAAGGATTCTCTCCCCCTGTCCTTGTTGGTTTGGGATTTCTTGAACCGTCTGACAGGGCTGCCTGGCAGTCATGAAACTGCCATGGAACAGTTTGCAGAGACCCTGCGTGGCTGGATCACCACGGAGGAGGCTCTGAAAGAGCTTGTGGACGTCATCTATGAACAGGCCACGTCCCTGCCAGCGTTCCGCTGCGTGGGAGCTCACCTGTGCTATTACCTGTCCTTTCACCTGGCCATTAGCTCACAGGGGGGCAGCTTCTGCCGAGTGTTCAGTCAAAGATTACAGACTGAACGTGACCATAGACATCGAGCTGCCAAGGGGGAGG
This sequence comes from Vespertilio murinus, assembly GCA_963924515.1. Classification (NCBI taxonomy): domain Eukaryota; kingdom Metazoa; phylum Chordata; class Mammalia; order Chiroptera; family Vespertilionidae; genus Vespertilio; species Vespertilio murinus. The sequence goes on along the minus strand of OZ004719.1, from coordinate 501,844 downwards.
AAGCAGCTCGGAAGCGATTCCATGGGTTCGTGCTGTTTCTGGGAGAACTTTATCTTCGGCTCAAGATTGAAAAGGCACAGGCACAGGGTACAGCAGCTGCTCTTCGTGAGCTGTTGGATGCCCTCCTCTCTACCCGTGTGGACGATAATCTGGTTTGTGCGATACAATTACTGAAGGTGACAGGGCCCACATTGGAAGATGCCTGGAAGGAACAGGGAAAGACAGACATGGCGGAAGTTTTCTGGAGGATTAACGAAATCATCCTGAAATTGCCCTGCAGTGCACAAGTAATGCAGGAACTCTTGAATCTTGCACGTCTCCGGTCAAGTAACTGGGGGAGAGTCCATGTCACCTCCATACTCAACAGGAGCAGCATCTGGAAATGATCCCAGCTGTTCTGTGTCTGAACCGCCTCCGGGTCCAGCGGACGGTGCTCCTCTCCCTGCAGCTGCTCTGGATGACCACGCTTCCTGTCAGGAGAGACGTGAGGGCGGGAGAGGGAAGAGAGGGGGGAAGAGCATAGGTAATACTCACTACAATCAAGATTTATTAAGCAAATGAAGAGTGACATGAAAGAAGAGACTCTTTTTCCAGGTCGTGAGGAAAATGGACAGATGTGTCGGGGCTGGTGACCGAGCTGGGAGGCTATGGACGATGAGGTGGACACAGAAGCTTCTGCTCCGTTTGGTTGGGGACCAGAGCGTCCGCGGAAGCGTTGGGTTCAGTGTCCACGGGTCAGTGTTGGGAAGCCAGGCAGGTGATGGGGGAGCGGAACACAGGGAACCTGTCACACGTGGACCCAATGACGGATGTTGAGGGATGTGACTAATGTACGCACCTTCACTTGTGTATGACACTCACTGCCAAAATGAAACTTACTCCCTAAAACTGAAAACATAAAATATAAAATAAAATAAAATAAAATAAAATAAGATACAATGAACTGTGCTGCCCTAGCCCAGTGATGATGAGGGAGAATCATCCATTGGCGGCTCCTGCTGCCCAGCACTGGGGATCCAGCCCTCAACTGGGGTGGATGGAACTGTGAGCTCTTGGCTTGTAGGACACTCAACCCCTGACACACGGGCTGGGCCGTGCAGTCCTTTACCTCTAAGTGCCGGCCCCACAGTGACTGGGCCTCCCTGGATCCCGGCTCCCAGCTGGGTCCTGGCTGCTGGTGATGCTGAGGAGTGTCTGACCCTGCACAGTGACCTGGGAAGGAGGAGGAGGAGGAGGAGGAGGAAGAGGAGGAGGAGGAAGAGGAGGAGGAGAAAGAGGAAGAGGAGGAGGAGGAGGAGGAGGAGGAGGAGGAGGAGGAGGGCGGAGGTCACCAGCCCTTTCCACCTCCCCCTTCAGAGCAGTGATGAAGGAATAGGGACCTAAACATGGCAGAAAATAAGATCGCATCCGCCCCCGAGGGGGTGGTGGGTGTCCAGGGCAGGAGGAGCTGCAGGGGGGCCTGTGGGCGGTGCTGCTCCCCGACCTCAGACGTTCCTGCTGGCCCGGAGCCCAGGTGCCCGTTCCTGTGCCCGTTCCTCGTGGCTGCAGAGGACTTCTTCCACCATCCCGCCCTCCAGGCCCAGCCCAGCCTCAGACACACGCTTGGGGCCCAGCCCAGACGTGAGCACACGCTTGGGGGCATTTCCTGGTTTCCTCTGCAAACCCAGCAGAGGCCCTGCCCCAACAGAAAGCAGTTTCATTTTCGATTGGAGTCCAGCCCTTGACCTGGGGAGCCGCTGCTCCAGGCGACTTCCCACAGCAAGTGCGTGGCATTGGTGGAGGCCCAGGTACAGGGAGGGTCCGGGCGGGTCTCCCAGCGAGGGTCCAGGCACCAGGTGTGTGGGCAGGAAGGAGGGTGCGGTGGGGGCCCGGGCAGCGGGGAGGAGGGGGTTTCAGACACCAGGGCCTCTGGACTCTGTCCCTCCAGGCCCAGCCCGCCCGCCCTTCCTGAGGCCGTTCTCCTTCCACCAAACTCCAAGCTGGTCCAGCCTCAGGAGATCCGGGGTGTGAGGCGAGGGGAGTGGAGGCTGGGACAGGCCCCCGGGGCCCCGGAGGGCAGGTCCTGTGCTGGGGACACAGCCCAGCCACAGAGGACCCCCGTGTGTGCCCGGGAATCACCGCCCAGGACGGGGCTCTGAGCAGAGACTGTGGCTGGGAGGCGGCCCTGGTGACAGAGGAAGAGGCCATCCGGTGCTCTCAGGGACTCGGCTGTTTTCCCACCATTGTCAGCTCCAAGCACGGTCTCTCTGCAACCTGCCCGCCTCCCTCCGCTCCCAGGAGGGCAGGCCTGGCTCTGAGGAGCTGCAGCCCCGGGCCAGGGTCCCAGGGTCCCTCCTCCGCTCTCTGGTTCCTGGGTCCTCCCTGGAGGATCTTGGGGTGTTGTCTTCCATTTGCCCACCCTCCCTTCACCTCAGGGTTCCAATGGCCTGGAACTTCTCCTGGGAGACTGTCCTGGCTGGAGGGGAGAGTCACCTGACTGGTCCTCCAGGGCCCGCCCCTCTCTGCCCAGTCCTGGTCTTTACCTTTTTAAAAAATATATTTTTATTGATTTCATAGAGGAAAAAAAAGAGAGAGAGAGAGGGAGGGGAGAGAGAGGAGAGAGAGAGAGAGAGAGAGAGAGAGAGAGAGAGAGAGAGAGACTTCTGTTCACATAAAACAACCCATTGAAATCAGTAAAGAATTTTGGTGAGTTTATTTCAGCCAAACTGTGGACATGTGCCGGGAAGCAGAACCTCAAGGAATTGAGATAAGGCTCCAGAAAATGGAGGGTTACATCTGTGTTTATACATTGCAATCAAAGGAAAGGGACTTAGGGGAGTTACATGAAATCCATTGGTGACAGATGAGAGAGGTGTGAGAAAGCTATGCAGGCAACCTCTGGGATGCGGTGAAGAGTGAAATAATGATGGATACAGGATACTTTATCGTAATTAACAGTTGACAATTACCTTGATAACCCTAACAATGAGGGAATGTCCTAGTGCCATTTTACTCCTGAGGGGTCCGGTGTAAAAAGGAAGTTACAAGTGACCCAGACATCTCACAGATAGGTTATGTTAGAGGAACAAAGGCAAATGGACTCAGTAAATATCTAAGTTGATCTCTTTTAGGGAAAATGTCGGCCTAGGACGTGACTACCAACTATAACCTGTTTGTAGTTAACTATTTATTTTTCAAACATTCTTTGGTGGTTATTTTAGATCTCTGAGTTTGCAAGACTGGCCACACAGGCCTCCCCTGAGCTTGTGAGGTTAGCATGTGGCTCCTTTTGTCCACACCTCAATGGTCCATAGGTCGGACACTCCACCTCTGAGCCAGCCAGCCAGGTGCTTCTCAGGTTAGGCAGGGCCTGGAGGGCAGCCTTGTTTACTTCCGGGTCATCCCAGTTGGGTTTCACTGGAGGAGATTTTTCCATTGTTTCTTACAGAGACCGAAAGGGATGTGAGCTGGAGAGGGAGAGAGAGAGAGAGAGACCTCAGGAATTGAACGCAGACAAGTCAGTGAGCAGTGGTCGCTCTGCTACTGAGCGCACTGGCCAGCCTCCGTCCTCTGTGGGGGGCAGTCGGGGAGAAAGGCTGGGGTGGGAGGCTCAGCAGGTCCACGGTCACTGTTCCAATGGAATCTTCCGAATCCACCCGGTTTCTTAAGTTGCAAAGAAAGGATCCTGGAACCAGTTATTCCTGATTATTCCCCATGTTCCTCAGGGCAGAGAGTCTCCCAGACTCTGACTGAGTCCTGGGGTGCATCCCACCTCAATCTCACCCTCCCTGTGTCTGAAGGGACCACCACCTTGCCCCATGACAGATGGTCCATATTGAGGCTTCATGCAGCCCCCCCCCCTCCTATGGCCATAAAATGATTGAATTATGACCAGTCCTGCCCGGTGTGGCTCGGTGGATAGAGCATAGGCCTGTGGACTGAAGGGTCCTGGTTTTGACTGAGGTCAAGGTCAGGTACCTGGGTTGCAGGCTCCAACTCTGGCCCTGGTCAGAATGCATGTGGGAGGCAACCAATGGATGTTTCTCTCTCTGTCTCTTCCCCTCCCCACCACTCTCTCTACAAACCCCTGGAAGAACATCCTCGGGTGAGGACAGCCATGAAAGTTCAATTCTATTTCATTGTAGTCAATGCAGTTGGGGTCCTAGCCTCTTCCACAGCACAGCTGCTCTCTGCGTCGTCTACATTGCAGACCTTTCTTCCTCCAGATAATCCTCAAGGCCGGTGGGGACACGGCAGCCGGGCTCCCACAGGAAGCGCTGAGTGGGTGCACCTCCTGTGCTGTGGGGAGCCTCTGGGTCTGGCATTGCAGGATTCGGCAGAGGTATGGCGTCGGGCACCACCAGCAAGAAAATATTGGAGGAGGCCATGTGCTCCATCTGCCTGCAGCTGATGGCGGAGCCCGTGAGCATCAGGTGCGGCCACAGCTACTGCCAGGCCTGCCTCCTGAGCTTCATGGGCCCGGCCTCCTCCCCGCCGAGCCAGCAGGGCACGGAGACCTTCTCCTGCCCCCAGTGCCGGGCTCCCTTCCAGAGAGGCAGCCTGCGGCCCAACAAACAGCTGGGCAGCCTCATTGCCGCCCTCCGGGAGGAGGAGCGGGAGCCGTGTTGCCTGGAGCACGGGGAGCGGCTGCACCTCTTCTGCGAGGACGAGGGCCAGCTCATCTGCTGGCGCTGTGAGCGCCACCCGAGGCACAAGGGCCACGCCACCTCGCTCGTGGAGGACGCAGGTCCTGGATACAGGGTGAGTGCCCCCTCCTGTGCCCGAGACCCCATCATCCAGCCCGGTGCCCCCTTATGCATAGACTTATCCAATAGGGAAGACGCACCAGTGAAAGGATGGCTTGGCTCCATGGCCTGGGTGGTGGGAAGGGAACCCCCGGGTGGGGGTGCTCTCGGGGAGCCCTCCCAGAGGAGAGTCTTGAGGAGCTTAAACACTAACCATGTGGCCCTGTCAGTGTGGCTCAGTGGTTGAGCATCCTCCTAGGAACCAGGAGGTCACGGTTGGATTCCTGTTCAGGGCACAGGCCTGGGTTTCAGGCTCTATCGCTGTGTAGGGTGTGCTGGAAGCAGCCGATCCATGATTCTGTGTCATCAATGTTTCTGTCTCTCTCTTCCTTTCTGAAAGGAGTAAAAATATATACATATTAGAGGCCTGATCCTCAAAATTCATGCAAGATTAAGGCTCCTTTCTGGCACCCAGGACCCTGGCTTCCCATCGAAGCCCCAGGTTCTTCCAGAAGGTTGTCCAAAAGGAATTTCGATGTAATTAGTATATTAGGCTTTTGTTATTATTGATTTAAAAACAAAATTAATGGCTTGTAGAAGTGTGAGCACAGTGAGGGCTCTCCATGAGAGAGGACCCCGTGGCAAACACACAGCCAGGGGGCGGGGGTGAGAAGGGAAAGGCAGGTGTCTCCGAGCCTTCCAATCAGCTCAGTCTAGGTGCCCGCAGGGTGTCCTGACTATTAGCTGAGAGCAAGACCAGGTGACATTGGACAGAGAGCCCCGGGTACTGACAGTCAGGTCATTCCCGTGAGAAGGAGCAGCGAGGTGTGGTCAGCAAGAGTCACTCCATGTCTCCCTCCAGGAAAAGCTCCAGGAAGCGGTGAGGAAACTGAGGCAATTGGAAGAGGAATGCGCCAACCAGAAAGCATTCACAGCAAAGCAGATAGCAGAGTGGAATGTGAGAATGGGGGCTTCTGGGCTGGGCCGCTGGAGGGCACCCCTGGGCTCAGGTGCAATCCCCACCCAGTTGGGCCTGTGCATGAGGCAACAGTGGAAGTCTCTCCCACATTGACGTTCCTCTCGCTCTCTCTACCCCCACCCTTGCTTCCTCCCTTCCACTCCCCTCTCTCTAACAATCATTAGAAACAACATCCTCGGGCAAGGATTAATGACAGCAACACCAAAAAGACACGGGTTTCTTGGTGCCAAGCTCTTGTCTGTCCTGGCTTAGGTGTGGGGTCTGAGCGGGCAAGGCACAGACACGGTGTCTCTGACCCAGAGGGGCAGGGGGACCCCCGAGAAGAAGCCATTGTCCTTTGTTGTCTGCATGGATGAGAACCCTCCCCGGCCCCTCCGCCTTCCAGAGGAAATGGCCGGGAGGGCAGTGCCTGTCAGAGAGGCAGAATCACATGCCTGTTTACTGAGAGCCATCCCCCACTGGGTTTCCTATCTTCTTTCTTTTTTATTTTTTACTAGAAGCCCCTTGCATGAAGATTCAGGAAGTAGGTCTTTCTTCACCTGGCTGCTGGCACCTGTGTTCCTCAGGCTCCCTCCTTCTTGGTTGCTCCCTTCAGGATCTGCATGCTTCACTTCCTTCTGACCAGAGCACTGCTCCCATAGCTGCCTCTGCCCCCTCACTGCCCCTGATAGCAGGCATCCTGCCCTGCCCAGCTGCTCTGCTCCTGGAACCTCTGGGGGCAGGACTGCAGCCAACTTTGATTTGCTAATTTGCATATTCCCTCCTGATTGGTTTGTAGGTATTGCAGAGATATGGTTAATTTACATATTTCTATTTCGTTTGTGTTGTTTCAGAGAGAAAGGGAGTGATCAAAACATCCAAGAGGAGAGAGAATCATGGATCGGCTGCCTCTGGCATCCTCTCTACTGGAGATGGAGCCTGCTACCTGGGCTTGTGTCCTGACTGGGAATTCAAGGGAGACCTCCTGGTTCATAGCTGGATGCTCAACTCCTGAGACCCCTTGACCTCATAGCTGGGTTGAGCATCCTCTCTTGACTCCAGGAGAAGATAGAGGCTCGGAGACAGAAAATCCAGGAGGACTTCCAGAACCTGCACAGCTTCCTGAGGGAGGAGGAGAGAGCGTACCTGTGGAGACTGGAGAGTGAGAAAGAGCACACACTGCGGAGACTGAGGGACCGTGAGGCCAAACTGGGGCAGCAGAGCCGGGAGCTGGAGAGCCGCATCCTGGAGCTGGAGGAGCGATGCCAGGGCTCTGCCCAGAAGGTGCTGCAGGTGAGGCTGTGCCCTGGGAGGAGGCCAAGGTGGCGGGTCCTGAGCTGCTCCGAGGGGAGGGATGTGGGGAGCGTGGGACCAGGCAGGACTATCTGCCTTGCTCAGCGGTGGCATATCACTACCGGGGAATTAAAGGCATATTGCTCTTATTTTTATTTAGTTATTTTGTTAATCCTCACTCAATGGTATTGTTCCTTTAGTTTTAGAGAGGATGGGAGGGAGAGGGAGAGGCAGAGAGAGAAATGTCAATGTGAGAGGGACACATTGATTTGTTGCCTCTCACAGGTCCCCCAGTCCTGGGCTGGGATCAAGTTTGCAACCAAGGCATGTGCCCCTTAACAGACATTGAACCTGGGACCCTTCATTCCATAAGTCAATGCTCTATCCACTGAGCCAAATTGGTTCAGGGCATAAAGGCATATTTCTTTTATTTTTATTTGTTGTCATTTTTTAAAACATTTTTCATGGATTTTGAGTGGAAGGGAGAGGAAGAGAGAGACAGAAACATCAATGATGAGAGAGAATCATTGATTGGCCTGCAACCTGGACAAGTGTCCTTATAGGAAATCAAACCCTGACTTCCTGGTTCATAGGCTGATGCTCAACCACGAAGTACACCAGTGGGGCTGAGTCTATTCCTTTAGAATATTGAACAGACTGAAACCGACAAGGTGGCTTCACTGGTCTACAGGGCTCTCTTTATAAATCGGAAAATTTTGATTTGGCTCCAAAATCCAGTGCTCCCCAGCTGATAGAGCATCAGCCTGAGGACCAAATGGCCCAGCGTTTGATTTGGTCAAAGGCATGCTCCTGAGTTTTAGGCTCCTCCCTGTCCCAGGCTGCGGTCAGGGCTCGTGCAAGAGGCAACCAAGTGATGTGTGTCTCTTGGGTGAGGGTCCAGAAGAATAAAATCCCCTGCTGGTAGAGGGCGTGGGTTCCTCGGCTGGACAGGCTCCCGGGATGGTTTCGCTCCCACGTGCCTGGGTCCCAGGGCACAGAATCCTGACGGTCAGGTGATGGCGGGGACCAGTGGGGCTGCTGTGTGAGAGATCGGTGAGCCTGTCCTGCTGGGCCCTCCTTCCAGCCTCAGGAACGTGAGCCTCCTTTCTTACTCCCCTTCCCCAGTGCTGGTCCCCGGTCAGGCTGGTACAATTGAAGAGTGCACAAGGGTACCAGGTCTCATGGCCGCTCCATCCCGTGGGGCATTGTGGCTGCCACCTCAGTGCCCAGTCTGGGTGCTCACACCCAGCACCGGGAGGCTTTGTGACACGTGGCCTCTCTTGCGGTGAGCTCTGAGGGAAGTGAGGCCAGAGGGAGCATGGGGGCTCCCTGCCTCCCAAGCAGCCCCCAGACTCCCCAACACCTCAGCAAGGAGGGCGGCCACCTTAGAGGCTGAGCAGATGTTCAGACCTGGATGTTCATCCCAGAGGCCTGAGTGGGGATCGTTGCACGGGGTGTCCATCTGTTACCCAGTAACCCCGGGCGGACTGGGCGGCCTGTGGCTGTGTCCAATCACAAAGGCAGGTTGAGGTCTACAAGGCGGTCACTGAGAAGACCAGCCCGCCAAGCAGACAGGGCGCTCACAAGCTTCCAGTGCTGTCTCCCAGCAGGTGCAGGGACAGGAGTGTAAAGGGGGAGGGGCAGGGCGCTGTGTGCAGGCCTGGGGGTCTCAGCCGCCCGCTGTTGTCCTTAGTCCCCAGACGATGAGATGGTGCTGATCAGATGGTGTTTTGGCTCCTGGTGACCCTGAGTATGGGTTCTGCTCGCTGGACTCACAGCTGAGTCAGCTCCCCAATCACTTGGCACAGGGCTTGGAAAGGAAACTTAAGAAAAACTTAACCCTTGTTCACCTGTGAGAACCTTACCCCTGATCCCGTAAGTGTCAGTGTCCTCAGGTGGGAACAGCAGGAGTACTTGTCAGAGTCACTCAGGTGCTCTACCGACCGGTTATAAGGCCCCATCACACCCCATCCATGGCCGGCTGCCCCGTGCCTCTGGGAGGAGCAGGGACCCATCAGCACGCCGCTCCCTCACTCACCTGTGCCTTTGCTTCCCGCAGGACGTGAAGGGTGTCCTGAGCAGGTGAGTGCTGAAGCCAGGGCGAGGGGGAGTGGGGTGCGGAGCTGCGGGGAACCCGCTGAGCAGCTCTGGCCTCTGCTGCCCCAGGAGCCAGGCTGTGCGGCTGGAGACCCCGGAGGTCCTCTCCTTGGAGGTTCAGACCGAGTGCGAGGTCACGGAGCTCTACTTTGACCCGATTGAACGGTTGAGGAGCCATCAAGGTGCGTGAGGGCCTCTGACCAAGCGCCCAGGGGACCGAGCTCAGTGCAGCCTCCGCCCTGCCCGGGTCCAGGGGACAAATGGGAGGGTTTCTGCTCTATGGTCACAACCGTGAGCTTCCATCCTGGTTTGAAACAAGACTCAGAGTCCACAGCACAGGCTGGTCTTCTCTACAATAAATGGTTTTGGGAGAGGGACCCTCTCAAGCCCTAAACCCCAAAGCCCCAACTAGGGGCCCGCAGGGTGGAGTGTGCACGGACTCGGGAGCCCTTGCGTGCCCGCAGGGGAAAGGTCCCAGGAGGAAGTGCCAGCTGCCTCTTCCCCTCCCTCCAAGGGGACATTCTTAGAACACACGTGGCCCTAGGACCACATACATCCCCAGCAGAACCGGGAGTCCAGTCCGCCATGGCTACCCCCCAAGTGGTCGTGACTCCCCTGTGAATGCCCACGCTGTGTGCCAGCGCCCTGAATTCTACCCTTGAGCTTCTTCTCATTACACAGGACCCTGCGAGGATGGTCTCCCTCTATCAGTATTTGTTTGGGATTTCTTGAACTGTCTGGTAGGGCTGCCTGGCAGTCGTGAAACTGACATGGAACAGTTTGCAGAGACCCTGCGTGGCCGGGTCACCAATCGATGTGTTTGTCTCTCTCTCCCCCCCCTCCTTTCCACTCTCTAAAAAAATCATTGGAAGCCTGGCCAGTGTGACTCGGTGGTTGAGCATCGACCTATGAACCAGCAGATCAGGGTTTGATTCCAGGTCAAGGCAGAGGTCCGGATTTGTTCCCCTGTGTGGGGTATGCAAGAGGCATTGTATCCAGGATTCTCTCTCATCGTTGATGTTTCTATCTTGCTCCTTCTCCTTTCCTCTCAGAAGTCAACACAATATATTTTAATAATAATAAAAAATTGGTCTAGCAATGGAAAAATTATCCTTGGATGAGGGTTTAAAAGCAAACAAATAAAACCCCTGCATATAAATAAATAAATAAATAAAAGTAAGTAAATAAATAAATCAAGAAAAGAAACTAAACTATGTTCTCAGCAAGCTAACACCCAATATTTCTTTCCCCTCCCTCCCCTGCAGTTGGCGTGACTCTGGATCCAGAAACAGCGCATCCGGAACTAATTCTGTCCAAGGACCAGAGACAAGTGACTCGGGGGGGCTGCCCTCAGGGCGTGGGGGACCCCTCTCCCCGGAGGTTCACGGTCTTGCCCTGCATCCTGGGCCGGCAGAGCTTCACGACCGGGCGGCAGTACTTCGAGGTGGACGTGGGCGAGGGCGTGGGCTGGGACGTGGGCGTGTGCCTGGAGAGCGTGCAGAGGTTCGTGGGGACCCTGCAGAAGCCCGAGGCCGGGTTCTGGGCCCTGCGGCTGTGCACCAGGGACGGCTTCGCGGCGCTGACCTGGCCGCGCACGCCCCTGGGCCTGGAGCGGCCGCCCCTGGTGGTGGGGGTTCTCCTGGACTGCGAGGGCGGGGCTGTGTCCTTCTACAACGCGACCTCGGGCTCCCACCTCTTCACCTTCCCCAGGGCCTCCTTCTCCGGCGTCCTGCGGCCCTATTTCCAGGTTTTCCCGTATTCCCCCCTGTTCCTGCCCAGCCCGGACGAGTGAGGCGAGGAGCAGGCCTCCGTGGGGCTGAGCCAGCAGAGAGGAGTGTGAAGGCCGAGGGTGGGAATAGGGCCTGCGTTCCCCATGCTATTTTCCTGCCCCAGAGCAGTGCTGGGCTGTTAGTGGATCCTGGGCATATCTTCCTGGCCTGTCTCTGTGTGTGGGGGGCAGGGGTGGCCGGGGAATGGATGTAGAGGCTGTAAAGCCGGGCTGGGTGGCTCAGTGGTTGAGCATGGACCTGTGAACCAGGAGGTCACGGTTCGATTCCCACCTGGGTTACGGGCTCCACCCCCAGTTGGGGTGTGCAGAAGGAGGCCGCCAATCAATGATTTTTCTCTCGATGTTTCTGTCTCTCCCTCTCCCTTCCTCTCTGAAATCAATAAAATATATGATATACACTGGGTGGCCGGATTATTATGCCCACCTGACGTGTGCGGGCAAATTAGCCGCGCGCGTGCGCGCTGCATCGCATGGGATATGGAATCCGAAGGCCTGTTCGAACACCTGTGCTGTCTGCAGTCACCGAGATAAAACGCCTCCGATTCGCACAGGGACTCGGGGATGGGAAAAAAAGTCGTGTGGCCCGATGAATCACGTTTCCTGTTTGGCTCAAATAAACTCACAAAAATTCTTTACAGGTTTCGATGGTTTTTTCCCCCCTTAACAGCATGTTTATATTTTTAAATTTGAAGAGATTTTCTCAAGATTTTCTCAAGGTTTTGTTAAGAGACGAGGCAGCCCGGCTGGTGTGGCTCAGGGGTTGAGCGTCCACCTATGAACCAGGAGGTCAGGGTTCGATCCCCGGTCAGGCCACAGGCCACAGGCCAGGGTTGTGGGGGCTTCATCCCCAGTGAGGGGGCGTGCAGGAGGCAGGCAGGGATCAAGGGTTCTCTCTCATCATGGATGTTTCTCTCTCTCCCTCCCTCTCCGAAATCAATGAAAAGATACTAAAAACGAACAAAAGAACCGAGAGCCGCGTTAAGGGAGAGGAAACCTGGCTCATCAAATACCGATTGCTCTTGCATATGGAAAAGCACAGCACACTCCGAATCCCAGAATTGGAACTCCCGAAGCGTCAAGGGAGCGTTCTGCGGCGGGGCCCCGCGCCACCGGGCTGCGAGCCGGTGAGAGGCAGAGCACTTCCAGCGTGACCCGACCTGGGCAGCCGTCTCCCCAGAAGGAAAACCGGGGAAGGGCTTTGGGGGGTCTGGCTGTTCCGCCTCTCTGCAGCTGAGCCCCTTTATCCGGACCCCGGCTAGAAGCGAGGGGGGCAGCCAGCCAACCCACCCGCCAGGGTGAGCGGTGCCCCCTGCCGGACACGGGTGGCCCTCGGCCACGCCAGCCCGCCTGCTGCCGCATGGGCTGCGGAGGCAGATGCGGAGCCTGGGGCTCACCGGACACCCCAGAAGCTTCTCCCAGCCTCGGAGAAGGCCGCTCCAGCAGGAGGGACACCTCCCGGCCTGGGACAGGGATCCCACTTTCAAAACCTTTGACTTCAGAATGGGAGGTGGGCAATGGTAAGCTATGTACACATATAATACCTTGGTAAATTTAAAAATAAAATAAAGTGTACTAAAAAGATTAATAAAAAATAAAATCTTTGATTTCAGAGACAGACTGACCGGCTGCTTCCTGCACGCCCCCCACTGGGGGAACCGAACCCACAACCCGGGCTTGTGCCTGCGGCCTTCCCACAGTCCACGGGAAGCACCAGCCCCGCTCTTCCCGCTGAGCCACACCAGCCGGGGGGGGCAGGTGTCCTGGTCGCAGTTACCGCCACCGGCGACTGACGGCGGCTCCCCGCGTCCTGCTGCTGCCGCCGGTGAATCCCCGGAACCCCGACGCCTTTGCAGCAGCTGCGGGCTCCCCGCGAGCGCCGCCCGGGGGCTCGGACCTCCTCCCGGAGGCGGGTCCGGGGCTCTTACAAGAGCCGTTGGGTGACGAGCCCGGCTCCGGCCCGGACCTGCTGCCTCTGGGGCGCCGCCTTCCCGGCCTTGGCCTTGGCCCCCTTCGCCTCGGCCGGGCTCTTGGCGACCCTCCGGGGCCCCACAGCCTTCGCGGGGCTCCGGGCAGCCTTCCTGGCCGCCGCCGGCTTGGCTTCTTCGCCTTCGTGCCGCCCGAGGGCCTGTCGGGGTCCGGGGTGCCGCCTCGGACGTGGCGGGGCCGCGGAGCCGGGGAGGCCGGAGGGCGCCCGGGCCGGGCCGCCGCGCATTTCTAAGGGCGGCCGCGCGGCGATTGGTGCGCGGCGCCCCCTGGCGGCCCGGCGTGGGGGCCCCCCTCCGGCCCCCCGGTCCCTGCCGCGGCCGGGCTCCGGGGCAGCACGGTCCCCCCGGGGAGACGGGCACCCCGGAGCCCGGCCCTCCCCTGCCCTGTGCCTTAAAAATGGGATTTTTTTTGGGGGGGGGAGGGGGGACACGGGACCTGGGTCCGCGGGTGGTGGGCACCCCAGGAGTCGCTGGCGCCTCCGCCGTCGCCCCGGGGACGCGGGGAGACCCCTCTGCCGGCGGCTCCGCAGCGCAGGCGCCTCCCCGCCGAGGGCCGCCCACCGCGCGCGCGTTTCCGGCCCGGTGCGCCGTCAGCGAAGCCGCCCAACAGTCACAGACGTGCGGGCCCAACGCCCAGCTCCGGGGCGTCCACCGGCACCGGGGGGCGGGGGGATCCTGTGGGTTCGGAAGTGAAAAGACACCCCGCGGGGGGCGGGGGGACAACTGGCGCAAACCTCCTCGTCTCGTCGGAGGCCCGAGCCGCGGAGAGCGGCTGTCACCACGCCAACGCCCGCGGGCGCGGCCGGCGGCGGGAAACCTGGCCGGTGACGTCAGGCCCCGCGCGCCGCCGCCGCCGCTGCGGTTCTCAAACCGGTCCGGCTACTCCGCGGCCCCGCGTTTCCCGTTTCCTTAGCAACGCGGGGATTGGCTCCTAGGCCGCAGCCACTCCCGTCAGGGGCCCAAACACTCTGCCTCCGTCTTCTTGACCGCCCTCGCTACCCCCCGCCGTCGGGAGAGTCTGTTTTTTAAAAATGCATCACGCACCTTCTAAGAATTTCGAAGAGGGCGGTTGAAGGGTGGTCACCTACAAGGACACAGGTATAGATATTTCTCCAAGACTGGGTCTATGTATTTTTGGAAATATGTAAAGATATCTAATGAGGTGGGGGGGAGATAAGTCAAATGGTAATCAAAGGAAGCTTTTAAAATGGAAATATTGAAGTCTTTTATAGGCTAAGGAGCCTTTACATATGCAAAGTCGCTATAATGGACTCGGCTAATCAAAATGCACTACAATGTGGTCTCCCTCATCCTAGTGGGGGGAAAAGCCATGTTTGCATCTTTCAAGATTGGGAAAAAAATTAAGTAAAAGGTGAGGTCTTGAAATTGTTAAGTAGTTCTCCTTAGGGTCTAAAAGCCAATGATTGGGCCAGGGCGCTGTGTATCCAGTTTGGTTCTGGACTGTCACAGGTGGTTTTTTTGTTTTTGGTGTGTGTGTGTGTGTGTGTGTGTGTGTGTTTGGTTTGCACCGCGAAAAGTACTCTAGGTTTTAGAAAACATGAGTTTCAGAAAATCCCAGTGTAGGACGCAGAACACAAACACGTAAGCAAAGCTGCCTGGTTACAGGGGCCACTTCTGTGAAAGCTGCTGTGATTCACTGTTTTGTGTGTTTAAAGAAGTCCTTCAGTCACTTAAATGGTTACAGAAACTTGCCTGATCTATGCAAAGGGTCTGGGCGGGAGTCGGGGTGGGGTGACGGGGGAGAGGGGGAGGAGGTGGTGGCGGTGGCACTATTTCCCTCCCCAAGAAGCAAAGAAATACACAGAATTAAAAAACTGTAGCCAATGCTTGCACTCTTATGACAATATATAATGATCAAAGCTTTGAATTCAGATTATGAACATTGGGTGCGCTGGAGAGCAAAAGTGAAAAAAATATCAAACTGCACTGTTGTCGAGAAGCTTCAGTATGCCCCAATCAGAACCTGACACGTAATATCGATACACTTTCCCCACCCAATCGCTGCACATTACTCCCTATAAATACCAGCAGTGGCTCCAGCAGAGACACACTCCTCTATTCTTTGTCTCCTCCCACGCCTCGTTCGTCATGGCTCGGACCAAGCAGACGGCGCGCAAGTCCACGGGCGGGAAGGCGCCCCGCAAGCAGCTGGCCACCAAGGCGGCCCGCAAGAGCGCGCCGGCCACGGGCGGCGTGAAGAAGCCGCACCGCTACCGGCCCGGCACCGTGGCGCTGCGCGAGATCCGGCGCTACCAGAAGTCCACGGAGCTGCTGATCCGCAAGCTGCCGTTCCAGCGCCTGGTGCGCGAGATCGCGCAGGACTTCAAGACGGACCTGCGCTTCCAGAGCTCGGCCGTGATGGCGCTGCAGGAGGCGTGCGAGGCGTACCTGGTGGGGCTGTTCGAGGACACCAACCTGTGCGCCATCCACGCCAAGCGCGTCACCATCATGCCCAAGGACATCCAGCTCGCGCGCCGCATCCGCGGGGAGCGCGCGTGAGCGCTTAGCGAGCGGCCACCTGCAACCCAAAGGCTCTTTTCAGAGCCACCCACCACTTCACATAAAGAGCGGCTGTTACTGCACATCCTAAGGGCTGGGACCGAAATTGCTGGGGAAATTTTAAGGGTAGGGTTTTTAATATTCAGCTTCATGGTGTTTGTGTGGAGGTGAAAGCCCGTTAAGTGTCAGTGACTCAATAGTGTTTGATGTCTCTACCTCTCCATGTCACTGTACTGACTTGTGTTTCCAGTGTTTATTCACTTCAGGGCTTTCCCTGATCCCTCCATCTTTTATCCACTAGCACCACCGCCAGGCCTCACTCTGAGGCTGTTACTTGGGTTCATGCCTCTTGTCAGTTTATCTTGTTCCTTAGGTTCCACATGTGAGGTCACACGGTTGTTGTCTTTCTCTGGATTCCTTATGATATTGAGAAGCAGCATAGATAGAAGCTAATGGTAGCTTTTTATTGGGTTTTACTTTTTCATGGCATTCTCAAGCAATTGAGACGTTTTAATCGTCAGAAGCAGTTTTGACTTATCTCTGTGTCCTGTTCAATTGAGTTTAGACAACAGGGTTTATGAGTGTTCTTACTTGTATAGAGGCTTCTGAACACCATTAGTTCTGCATTTAACCCATCAAACACGCTATAGTTAAATTTTCCTAACATCAGTGTTTGCACGAAATTCCTAGTAAAAACAAGCAAAAAAAAACACACCCCTAGCCTCTCTGTCTCAGTGGATAGAGTGTTGGCCTGCAGACTGAAGGGTCTTTGGGTTCCATTCCGGCAAAGGGCACCTGCCTGGGTTGCGGACTCCATCCCCACTAGGGGGTGTGCATAAGGCAGCTGATCAATGATTCATCGATGTTTCACTCTCCTTTCCTCTCTGAAATCAATAAAGAAATATATTAACACACATTCATTTCTGACCGCCCAACGGAACACTGGTCTCCCTAAAATAAAATAAGATTGTCGCTCACGGGATTAAAGTTAAAACAGGCCTCGGTGCTCTCCACCAGCGTCCACTAAGTAAATGTACGTAGCCGGGAAGGTAAGACTTACTGTTACTGTCCAAAGCTCAGTCAGTGGGATTTCAGATGCTGGAGGTGTGGACATAAAGGTCTGCACCTGCAGAGGATTTCTGAGTTTATTTGAGCTGAAACAGGTGCCAGGGGGCAGGATCTTAAATGGTTTGTCCGTTGCTCAATACCTGGGGCTTATTAATGAGTCTTGCCATTTCTTTTCTGCATTTGAAATTAGGAAACATTGCCAGGAGGTGGGAGAGAGCAAGGCAGGGCCCAAGGACAGGACAATTAAGATGATGGGCGGTTGCTCATTTGGAAGAGGGCTGAAAAAGGGGAGTTTCAAAGGTGTGTTCACCTAGGTGCCCAAGGACCATGGACAGCACTTAAGGTGCAGCCTGGGAGTTAAGGCACACCCCCCCCCCGCCCCCCGCCCCTTCCCGGCCCCACAGAAAACAGGGTTTGTTTGTGCTTGGACTAACGGCCACAAGAAGAAAGTCACGCAACACCGTTCACCATTATAGCAATTACTTAACCTAAGGCCGGTTACACCGCAGGGAAAACAAATGCCAGCAGAACAGCCATAGTTCTGGAGAGTGGGAGTCACCGTGCGGCCCCCGCCCTGCGTGTGAAGCCAGCCTAGCAATGTGCCCCCTTAAGATGGTGTCAGCTACAAAGTGAACAGACGGCGGAAACCAAGGGCCCTACTCTAACGTGTGATTTTCCTTTAATGTGTAGCCCCAGCCCTCGATTCTGCTTCTTCCCGACGCCCGAGCCCTTCTCCTCGTTGGCCATCACCCCCCGGAGGCGGCCGGAAGAGATGGCCAAGCTCTGACTGGGGGGGACAAGGCGTGGGCTTCTGTGAAGGCGGAGATGTAGGCGGCAGGAACCAGCAAGCACCACGTGTCTGACCGGCGGGGTCAGGACAAACCTGGGTTCAGCCTCCTCCTCGGGACTTGGGTTCTGGCTAGGAGAGAATTCAGAGTTCAGACCCAAACTGTAGGAGAATATTTGTCGGGTAGATCAGAGGGAGAAGAAGCAATTCTGGGAGAAATGGGCTTAGGAAACCAGTCATGGAGGTAAGGGAAGCACCCTTGGAGCTTGGGAGTGAGGAAGCTCATAGTAAAGGGGGGGGGGGGGTTGGGGGAAAGGGAAGGGTGTTCTACCTGGAGAGAGAGCTCCCTGGGTCCTCCATCCTCAGAGCTTTTAAAATATATATATATTTTATTGATTTTCTACAGAGAGGAGGAAGGGAGAGGGATAGAAAGCCAGAAACATCGATGAGAAACATCGACCAGCTGCCTCCTGCACACTCCTTACTGGGGATGTGCCCACCACCAATGTACATGCCCTTGACCAGAATGGAACCTGGGACCTTTCAGTCCGCAGACCGACACTCTATCCACTGAGCCAAACCGGTTTCGGCTCCTCAGAGTTTTAAGGCTGGGGTGTCAGGGGAGATCCCAGGGACGCATCTTAATAGGATATCCAGCAGCTGGCCAGGTGCTTCCGTTCAGGCTTGTGGTCCCCACGGATGGACTGGCAGCACCGGAGCAGGGGACATTATTCCCTGCAGCTGGTCCCAATGGCAGCCACGGCTGGTTTGGTTGTTTATCTGGGCCGGGAGCTGAAATACCACTGAGGCCCAGATGTTACTCCAGGGAGGAGAGTGAGGGGAGGAAAAGTCTTCCTGGGGCTCCCTCCCTGTTGACCTTCAGGGCCATCGTCCCTGCTCGGCTCCAGTCAGCCTCCATGCCTCCAGCAAGGATAACGTCCTGGAGGCCTAAATTCGGTTCCTGAGCCCTGGAGCCCCAGGCGCCCCCTGGCCACACCCTCATGAAACCTGACCGGCCAGCGAGACCCATGGCCCCAAACGCCCTACTCCTGAGGACTTTGGTTCTGAAAACCCTTGTGGGTACACTGTTGGGGAGTTGGGGTTTTATGTAGTTTATTTAAGACCTACGCAGTGCCTGGCTCTTTCTCTGCACCTTGGTGTCAGCACAGCTGGCTCTTATCAGCACCACCAGGTAGGCTAGCGCTTTGCTGGGTTTCAAAGGCAAATATGAGCCTTTTACTGAAATGTTCCCCCTGGGGAGAGACTACCCACATGACCCGCTCAGTGAGGACAAGACTCCCTTTTCGCCCACAGAGGGAGCCACTGCAGCACTTGCCTCTCCTTCCCCCGGTCCCCCTTTTAATAAATACAAAAGCACTGATGTGTTCATTTTTTTAAACTTTCCAAATACAAAACAGGATACTAGGGAGTAGGTGACAATTTTCTGAGGCCTGAAGCTTATGCAACTTGGTGACTCTTTAAAACCTACACTAGATTACAAACAGAACTAGATAGTGAGCGTCAATTTATAACGGGAAAACAAACCACCTGTGCATGTTAAGTAACCTCACGGGATGATCTGACGATGTTCTGGACATACTGGGTTAAATAAACGGTATGTTTAGAATGATTCCACCTGTGTCTGTGCTCCTCATTTATGTGGCTAGGACAGCCGTGGGCAAACTACGGCCCGCGGGCCGGATCCGGCCCGTGCTGCTGTTCTATCCGGGCCCGCGGATCCCAAAGAGCGGAGGGTTCTCTTGCTCTCCCCTCCGCTCCTTCACCAGCAGCCCAAGAGGAGAGTGCCAGCATGGTCAGGTTGCTTTTGTTCCAGCCCTCCGGTCCAGTTTAAGAGCCCACTGTGGCCCTCGAGTCAAAAAGTTTTCCTACCCCTGGGCTAGGAACAGCTAGCACTGCTGTGGGGATAAATTCGCTCGTGCACAGATTCCTTCAGTCACTGGGCACCTTCTATGTACACTTGGTGGAATACTGGCCCTGAAGGAATCTAGACTATCGGACAAATATCATCCATGTGCATTGCAGCAGGAACAAAACAAAAAAATAACTGGGAATAGAGGTAATAAAAATGGGAATACATATTTGGAGAAAAGTACAAACTAGTTGAATGGGGAAACATAAAAAGTTCTTGAATATGAAACTTATCTCCTCAGTTTAACTTATAAAAATAAAATCCCAAGAAGACTGATCAGTAGGGTGTTGAAGGTTCCTGAATGCGTGGGAAGGGGGAGCTTGTCCAATCCAAAGTAATTGTGGAAAAGCAAAACAAATAAACAAAAAACAGAATTGCCAGAGACTTCTGGAAAGGAGTGATGAGAGGAAATCAGCTCTATCAGCGATTCAAGTCGTGTTACATCTGTTTGACATCCAATTACTTGAATATCTACTCTGGCTTGTATATTCTCAGCCTTGCAGAGCTGTGAGCAGGACTCAAACCCCTGTGATCTGGCCTTAGGAATGGCTGCAAAGATCAAAGGGACAAAATAGAAAACCAAGAATCCGTTCACCTCTGCATGGACTTTACCTGCGATAAAGGTTCTGTCTCAAGTGGGGCTGGGCTCGGAGGGCAGGGGAGGCAGAGAAGGCAGTAAATGGTCTTGAGGAAAATAGTTATCCATGTGAATTCATATGCCCCCATACGTCCTATAAAAACACATCCATGCCTTCCCATACCAAAAACGATCCATATATTCGTACCCATACTTGTAACACGGAAATGCAGAAAGCTCACAATTATTTTAAGTGTCACATTGACAACAGAAAAAAAAGGGGGGAAGCATGAGACGACCGTCTTTCTTCCTGTGTCTGTGTGTGTGATCGTTGTGAGTCTTTCTGTTCAAAGTGGTTACACAACCACGATTAAGCTCTCAGCCCGGGGGGCGGGCGGGGCGCAGGAGCCGGAGTCACCCCCTAAAGCGGGAACCACCCCGGGAGGGAGCCGGGGCTGCAGACCCACCCGGGACGGCGCGCGCCCCAGGCGCCTCCCGGGAGCTCGTCCTCCGGGCGGGACTGGAACTGCCCGGGCTCCGTCCGGCAGACACGCCCGAGGGCAGCACCGCCCACGGGCACCGCCCTGACTCAGACACACACACACACACACACACACACACACACACACACACACACACGGCGGGCAAAGCCTCCTCGGGGTCCGCACGTCTGCCGAGCGGAGGACGGGGAGCCGCGCGCCCGGACAACACGGCGACGGGCGGCGGTTCTGGGCGCGCGCCCACGGCCACGCCCACGGCGTCCGGGTCCGGGGGACGGAAGACCCGCCGCGGCCGCGCCCTGGGCGGCAGCCACTCCCCCGGGGCGCCTTCCTGCCGCCGGGAAAACGGAGAGAAAAGCCCGAGCGAGAGGCCGCCCGCGCCGCCTCCTCCGGGGCCGGAGGCCAAAGGCCGCCCGGGACGCGGCGGCAGCAGCCGGACCCCCGGGCGCACCGCACGCCCAGCGGGAAGGGCGCACTCAGCCCAGCAAAAAGGCCAAAACAAGTGAAAACAAAAACAAAACAAACAACACACAGCCAGCGTGCGACAGCAGCCGCCGCGCCCAATGACATCCGGGCGAGGACGGCGGGCGGCCGCCGAGCGCCAACCCGCGAGCGGGCGGGACTTTCGAAAGCTTTTCCGGGCGACCGGGCGGCGCCGCCCGGGGCTCGGGGGGCGGGGGTGCCGGGGCTGCTCCCCGTCCACAGGCCGGGGGGGGGGGGGGTCTCAGCCCCGCACCCAGCTGCGGGGGCGGCCCGGCCTGTCACCCACTGCAGCCCCGTCCCCCCCGCGGTCACCCCCGCACCCGCACCCGCCCCGCCAGGGCCCGCCCGGACCATCCCCGGTGCGCGCAGGCGCCCCAACGCCGCCAGGGGCGCGGCCCGCCCAGTGACAGGTGTGGGGGGTGAGATGGGGGCGGGATGGGGATGGGGGACGGCAGGTAGACAGGGGGTGCGGCGTGCCCAGCTCGCTCCGGAGACCAGTGGTGGCTCTGAAAAGAGCCGTTTTGGGTGGAGAAGCGGGTGCGGACCTACTTCTTCTTGGGCGCCGCCTTCTTGGGCTTGGCGGTCTTGGGCTTGGCCGCCTTGGCCTTGGCGGGGCTCTTGGCGACCTTCTTGGGCTTGGCGGCCTTCGCCTTCTTGGGGCTCTTGGCCGCCTTCTTGGCCCCCGCGGCCGCCGCCGGCTTCTTGGCCTTCTTCGGGGTCTTCTTGGCCGCCTTCTTGGGGGCGGCGGCGGCGCCCGCGGGCTTCTTGGGCTTCTTGGCCGCCCCGGCCGCCTTCTTGGCCTTGGCCGCGGCGCCCGCCTTCCTGGCCTTGGGCTTGGCCTCGCCGGAGGCCGCCTTCTTGTTGAGCTTGAAGGAGCCCGAGGCGCCGGTGCCCTTGGTCTGCAGCAGGGTGCCCTTGCTCACCAGGCTCCGGAGGCCCAGCTTGATGCGGCTGTTGTTCTTGTCCACGTCGTAGCCCGCGGCCGCCAGCGCCTTCTTGAGCGCGGCCAGCGACACGCCGCTGCGCTCCTGGGAGGCGGCCACCGCCCGGGTGATGAGCTCGGACACCGGCGGCCCGGACGCCTTGCGCTTGGCGGCGCCGGCGGGCTTCTTGGCCGCCTTCTTCTTCACGGGCGTCTTCTCGGCGGGGGGCGCGGCGGCGGGCGCGGCGGGCGCGGTCTCGGACATGGTGGCGGCGGAGGAGGAGGTGACGATGGAGGTCGAGGGACGAGCGGGAGGAGGAGGTGGCGGAGCGCCGGTGGCGCAGCGCGGGCCGCCGCCGAATATATAGAGCGCAGGCGCGCGCTGATTGGTGCTCCCGCCGCCCGCGGCTGGCAGCCTCCCGCGCCGCCGGAGTTGTGTTTGTTGCGCTTCACAAAAGGGGGCAAATACCAAAAACCGCCGCGCCCAGCCCCCCGGGGCCGGTCGGAGGCGAATCCGAGAAGCCTCGGGCTCCGGGCCCCGGGCTTCTTTCCCCCGTAGCTGCACAGGCGCCGCGTCCAGGGGCCCCCGACTCCCCCAACTCCCGGGCAAGTCCTGCACCATCGGAGACCACTTTCTGTTTTTCTTCCAAATTACCCGTTCGCTCCTGCGCCCTTGAGGGTTCTTTTTCTCAGGGCGGGAAGGGCACCCGTGCGCCTTCCTCGGGGGGCCCACACGAAGCCGTTGCCAACGACAGTTTCGCGAAAATTCGGTTTCTCCGCAAGGGAAGTAACACAGGATCCTGGGCGAATTCGGCGTAGGGACGCGCAGGGACTGGGGACCGGGACCGGGTTCTGGGCCAGCCCAGGGCAGCCCGGGAGGGGTGCGAGGCGGGTCCCTAAGTCCCCCAGGGGCCCTGGGTGGCCGCGGGTTAGAGACTTACATCTTTGTTTTGAAGACATTGGTTGGAGGGGGATGGGGGGGAGAAACTCTTTAGCAAATCCCTCTTTTCATAGATGGGGGCGGGGCACCCTTTTCACTTTCCCAAGAGGGGACATTGGGCTGTTTGTAAAAAGCTGTGGGGTCCCCCACTGCGTGGGCCACGGCGGGGGTCTGGCCCTGGAGAACAGGGACAATACCCGAGGAAGGAAGACCCGCTGAGCCTGCCCAGCGCCCCCGCAAGACTCTGCAGTGGGAGGCATTGCGGGGATCTGTCCCCAAACAAGCCTTTCAGTTGCGTATTTATTTATTTTGGTAATAAGCAATAAAGAGGTGAATTTCGGCCCATGCAACCTTTGGGTTTCTTCCAGGTTCCATACCTCACACGTCAGGGCACACAACACCCTCTACCTGGGAACTCACACCTGTAGGTGGAGGTAAAGTGACTCTTAATAAGAGACCCTTTGACTGATAAGGTGAGCTGTAGATTGGAAACATTTTTTTTTAAAAAAAGGAATGGTAACATTTAAAAAAGAAAAAGAGGGAAAGTACTGGAACATGTAAATGATGATGATGACTTTTTTTTTTAATTTTGTGAATTCGCCTCTTCCCATCCCTCCCAAAGTTGGCCTGAGGTCGTCTGCTGCAAAACTTGCTTTGCTGCTTTAGGTTTTGCTGCTTCCTATGGTGCCCTTGCATTCTAAAGCCTTTTCAATGTAGTCGTGAAGAAAAAAAAAATCTGGGCAGACATTATGCTCATGCATTTAATGGGAACGTGTTTTGTGTTTAGGGACACAGGAAGCGTGACAACTCCCCGGAAATTCCCAAACATACGTGCACATGCCAGCGTGCGTTAGAGGTGCCGGTGGGGGGGTGGACCACAGTGTTTTGCAGACACGGGGGCAACCTGAGGAACTTGACTGAGCTGAGCCCACCACCAAGAAGGCCACGTGTCGCCAGCCAAACGCGGTTACATCTCGCCAACCGCAAAGAAGAGAACAGCATGCTCTGAGCCAGACGGTGCCTACAAGCCACTGGTCAACCTTCCTGCTGTGAGACAGAGCTCTGAAAAGTATCCAGCTACCTGCCTTCCCTGCCACGGTCAAAACGGAAACACTTTTCCTTCCGGCAAGAGCTGCATGCCCTTCGGCTCAGACTCACCACGCGGTGACCCGTGGTGCGGGTCGCAAAGGGGCTTAAGCAGATAAACTCGGGGATGGATGAGATACCAGGCACCTCGGTTTAGACTGAGGATGACCCCACGGTTCCACTGAATACCATCCGTTCCCACACTTGGAAACGGCGTCTACTCCTGCTCGCGTCCTGGGAATTAACGGCCTGATACGATTAGTAAGGGACGAATCAGCAGCCGGAGAAAAGCACGTCAGGCCTGCCATCCATCCGCGTGACGTGGGGCCTCGGAACCATAGCAGACTGTTGAAGCCAGGCAAACGGCTAAAGCACCTTCATCGTCTTCCTTTGTTTTTGCTGAAAAGATAAAGTGAGGACATGCCGCTCTGCTCGGGTTCTGTGGGCAAAGAACCACTTCCTGTCCGAAACAGGCGAAGGGAGCCCAGCCGTCAAGAGCAGAGCCGTGTGGCCCGGGCAGCATCAACCTCTGAGCCAGGAGATGCCCCGTCAGGGCACCGGCTGGGGTTGCGGGCTTGATCCCCAGTAGGGGGTGTGCAGGAGGCAGCTGATCGATGTTTCTCTCTCATTGATGTTTCTAGCTTTCTATCCCTCTCTCTTCATCTCTGGAAAAAATTCAATAAAATATATATATATTTAAAGACAGGTGAAAATAAGTGTAATGATACATCTTTACCTTAATATATATGTTTTGGCTCAACATGTAACCGATGTCTTTACAAATCAGAGAGTTCATAGCCCTTTATTCCCAAATGGGAACTCTTCAAAGTCTTGTGTCTAATTCACATTCCTAAACACGTCAGCTCGGATTAGATGCGTCCCAAAGGCTCAGTGGCCCTGTGGGGCGTCAGCTAGCTCCCCTTCAGTGGAGGGAAATCTCTCCTCGCATTTACTTTTCATTAAGCCCAGAGGAGCTGAACACCAGACTCGCCTGTAGAAGAGGGGCAGGTGCGTAGGGTTTTGTCCAGCACAGGCGCACTTGCGTTCTGTCCAGTAGACAAGATGGCCCTACAAGGCCCCTGGCAGGACAGGGGACCACTTGGGTCTGACGTTTCTGGCTCCCCGCATTCCTTCTCTCCCGGGCTGAACACACGCTCTGCTCCCCTGTGCCCCGGTTGGCGCTAACGTTGTCTTCCTGCTCTCGACCTCACTAGTGACACACACACACCACCCCTGGGCCCACATACGAACTCGAGTATCTGTAGGAGAATCGTGAACTTTTTGAAAATTGTATGTTGACACTGTCATAAGGGCTCCAGAGTCAGAATCTTTGGAAACTTTTAAAAATGGGAAGATACAGCCCTTGGATGGTTTGGCTCGATGGATAGAGGGGTTCTGGGTTTGAGTCCAGACAAGGGCATGTACCTTGCTTGCAGGAGGCAACTAATCCATGTGTCTCTCTCACATCAATGTTTCTTGTTCCGTCTCTCTCCCCCACTCCCTTCCACTCTCCCTACAAATCAATAGGAAAATGTCCTTAGGTGAGGATGAACAACAACAACGAAAAAAAAAACTGGAAAAGACAAAACTATATAAGGTTGAACAAGTTACTAAACTACTCTATGCCTCAGCTTTCTCATCGATACAGGGCCGACAATAGTACCTGTTTTAGAGGTGATTTTGAGAAAGAACTAGTATTTATATAGTTCTTAAACACAACCTGGCAATATAAGTACAGAGTACATATATTTTACCATACACACGTTAAAATTGTCTTTAAACATTATATACACACTTGATTGATCACAGGGTGGCACAACCCGGAGACCGTTGGTATCAGAGTGACGGAAGACGGGTAAACACCGCAGTCCACTGCACACTTCCTGTGCCCCGGACAGTCCATGCACGAGCCTCGCTCCTTCCTGACCACGACCCCGTAACCCCACGCCAGCCCCTGCCGCTCACCAGCGAGGGCCCGGGGACGGAGAGCTCGGATCTGCCCCAGGACAGCCCTGGGGACCGAGGGCAGCTCGTGTGAACACACACACACACACACACACACACACAACACACACACACAACACACACACACAACACACACACACACACACACACACACACACACAGGACCATGAGCTAAAGCCGAAGAAGAGGAGGTTTCTCTCTATAAGGGACATTGAATTGAAACACGCCCACCCGCTAACTCCTCGCTGCGGTCTGAGTGGGCCTTGGGCGGAAGGCGTTGCCGCCCCGCAAACACGCGCTGGGCGGGCGGGCCACGCCCCGCAGAGTGGGAGCCGGCCTAGCACACCCTGCTGTTCGCCCGGGTGGACACGAGGTGGCGCTCCGAGCCCACCCAGGCTCCCAGCGGCGCGGTCCCCGGCCTTCGCCTGGGCGGGATGGTTCCTTTCTAGGCAGACCCTGAACGGGTGGCTTCTTTCCTCTCTTTGGATGAACAGAAGCCGTTATTCCCCCTCCCTCGACCGGCGATGACCCTGAAGCCACTAGAAGCCCCGGGTCTGCAGGAAACCCATCGGCCAGGGGGAACCTGGGAGGCACAAACGAACGGTCCTGGGCTGCGTCCTGTGGGAAAACGTGCAGAGAAACTCCGCACCCCACGGGGAGCGGATCCCCATCCTCTGGCCCCTGGAACAGCAGAGGGAACGGGGCGAGCTCTGCCCTGTGGCGGGAGCGGCGGGTGGGGACCCAGAAAAAGGCAACAAGCGTCCGTGACAGAGGTCATAACGGACACGAAAAGGGGGGTGCAGTTAGACATGCCGTGTTTCCCCGAAAATAAGACATCCCCTGAAAATAAGACCTAGCTCATCTTTGGGAGCAAAAATCAATATAAGACAACTGTCTTATTTTCGGGGAAACAGGGTAGATGTCATTTTACAAAAGGCCATTTAAAATGCATTTATTTATTTTTTATTTTTTAAATGTCTACTTGTGCTATATTTAATTGGCTAATTAATTAATTATCCTCACCTGCGGATATTTTTCCCAATTGGTTTTGAGAGACAGTGGACGGGAGAGGGAGAGACAGAGAGAAATGCCGATGTGAGAGAGACACGTTGATTGGTTGCCTCCCCCCCACCCCTGGCCAGGGCAGGGAGCCTGCAGCCCAGGTAAGCGCCCTTGACTGGGATCGAACCCGGGACCCGTCAGTCCTCAGGCCGACGCTCTACCCACTGAGTCAAACCGGCTAGGGCTTAAAGTTTACTTTTAACTATATTTTTATTGATTTCGGAGAGGAAGGGAAAGGCAGAGAGAGATGGAAACATCCTGCACCCCCCACACGGAGGATCGAGCCCACAGCCCCGGCACTGGCCCGCCGGGGAAATAAGCAGCGATGTCCTGGCTCGAAGGCCGATGCTCCGCCACCGAACCAAGCCGGCCGGGCCAACGTCACTTTTAAATATTCTTCTTTCTAAAAGTAAAATGCCCGCCGTGGGGAGGAGGCTGACACAGGAAAAAAGTATTTGTGCAAAGACAGTCACACTGGAACTGGCTCTTGCTGAACAGGGAACAAAAGTAAGAGATTCCTCGAAAGGTAGTATGTCAGTGTGACAACAATCCTCCCTAACAAAGAGGGAATATGCTGATTGGCCATCACTCCGTCACAAAGATGGCTGCACCCCCAGCTGAGGCCAAGTTCCCATAAGGAGCCTTAAGGAGCAATCAGCAGGGGCCTGAGGCTACGCCCTCCCCCGCCTCCATGGGCTTGACGGGGGACCTCAGGCTGCCCCCCACCTGCCCTGGCCTCAGGCTGGGGACTTCAGGCCTTGCACCCCACCAGCTGGAGCTTGATAGGGGACTTCAGGCCTTGCACCCCCAACCCCAGCACTGGGCCAGGGGAGCCTCAGGTTGGGCTCCCCACCAAACGGGGCTTGACGGGGACCTCAAGGTGCGCCCCGGGTGCTGGGTCGGGGGAACTCAGGCCGTGCCCCTGCCCAGCTGGGCTTGATGGGGACCTGAGGCTGCGCCCCCAGCCCGTGGGGCTTGACAAGGGTGGGACTGGGCGGGTCTGGATCTCGCCCAGTGGGGAAGGCAGCCGGTCTGGGTCTCATGCGATTTTGAGGCGCATGTGGGTGGGCGGGGACTTGACTTTGGGTCCCCCTTTTAATGTGCACAAATTCCGTGCACGGAGCCACTAGCGATAGTAATAATAAACCTATTCTATTCAGTTATGCTCTAAGAAGGGTAAAAGGACTCAAAGGGATTGTAACCTCGCCATGGGACTGAGGTCAGCCTGGCACCCTGACTGTAACACACTCACACACTCTCTCTCTCTCTCTCTCTCTCTCTCACACACACACACAAACACAGCCCCCAAAGGTGCTTGCACTAAAGTGTAAGGCCGCAGAGCAGACCCCTACCCTGGCTCTCTTGAATGCAAAGCCTAAATCGTTTAACTGCACCAAAGCCGCCCAGTTGCTAACCAGTCTCTGCAAAGAGTTTTAAGTAAGAATTAGGTTTTTCCCCCCCCAGAAGCGAATTCTAACCGTTAGAGCGCCCGAATCTGCTTGAACTGCCGGAAGGTAATGTCACAGACTCGCGTGGGCCTCACTCACCCTCGCCCATGGGAAGGCCTTCCCAGAGGAGGATGCTGTTTGCTCTCGTGGACACCAGGTGGCGCACAAACCCAAGCAGCCCTTGGCACAGCTCGGGTGCGGGGTGCGGGGTGCGGGGTGCAGGGTGCAGGGTGCAGGCTAGGCCCTCAATCATTAACTTTGGGTTGACATTGTATGACGCAGGAGTTTTTTTTTTATTTTTTTATTTATTTTTTTACATCTGAACGAAAAGAACAAGGATTTCTATTAAGCACTGTAAGTTGCATTCAATAGCCTTCAATACACAACCACCTACCATCAGTCAAACCCCAACACAGCTGACTCTTGCACATGCCAGGAGTGAGGGCAACACCCCTTCCGCTCCCAGCGAGAGCCTCCTCGGGCCTCGTGGGCAGGGTCAGGAGTCGCATCTCGTCTCTCATCACTGGTGTGTGGTGAGGAGCAGCAGGAGGGGGTGTGACCGGGTAAGGAGAGATTCTAAGTGCATCGCTCAGAAACATGAACAAAAACATCCAAATGATATCAGAATACCTGCTCCTGCCCGATTCTCGACGGGAAACTTCTCAACTATAAGCTGTTTGTTTGCCTGCTACAGAAGGTGGGGGGTTCTTAAAAACTTTTTTTTCACAGAATTTCACATTTTGCTACTATGAAGGCATAAAGCAGCCACAAAGAACGGGAATGCATCAGCGGCGTATACACTGGAGCCTTAACCAGGGTACTGTTGATACGCAAGACACTACATCATGCTGGGGTGTTTTAGGATAATTGCAACAAAGGCCAGTAATCACCGAGTTTGAAGGTTAGAGCAAGATCAGTCAGTGACTAAACAGAGTGAGCATCTTTCACGGAAAGATTACTGACCATCAGCATTTTTGTTTTGCAAATGAGCACGTTTTATTTATTTTCTTTTATATATATATATATATATATATATATATATATATATATATAATTTTTTTTTTTTTTACAGAGAAGGGAGAGAAATAGTTAGAAACATCGATGAGGGAGAAACATCCATCAGCTAGCTGCCTCCTGCACAACTCCCACTGGGGATGTGCCCACAACCCAGGTGCATGCCCTTGACCGGAATCGAACCTGGGGACCCCTCAATCTGCAGGCTGACGCCCCATCCACTGACCCACACCGGTTAGGGATAATAGGCACGTTTTAAAGCTTATTCTCATTTTTTACAGCCTTTTGGCGGGAAGAAGTGATGTGACTCACGGTTGAGGAAGCTGTGATGCGGGATTTGGAGCTCAGAGCAGTCAGACCGAGGCTGGCTCGCAGGACCTTTAAGGAAAAAATATAAAGATCAATACATGGTCTGGCGGACAAGAAGCTCACGTGGGCTGTTCCATGTCCTCCCCAAACAGTGAGTGCCCAGGAGACATGCAGGTAGCTACCCTCGAGGGGCCCACGCTTTAGAATAAGGGGGAAGCCCGGGGCGGGGTCCAGGCCTGTCCGTCTCTGCAGAAACGAGGTCAAAGGAGGAAATGCGAGGGCACTGTCTCATGGGGAAGCCACGTCAGTGACCTTCCACGTGCGTAGAAAATTCAGCATCACAGCCCCCGAGACGGAGAGAGGTCGCATAGGGTTTATCTTTTCGGCACCGTTATTTTTTTAATAACATACATATGTTTTTATTGATCTCAGAGAGGAAGGAAGGGAAAGAGAGAGGTGTGGGGGAGGAAGAGAGACAGAGAGGGGTCAATGATGACAGAGAATCATGGATCAGCTGCCTTCTGCACCCCCCTACCACTGGGGAGGGAGCCCGCAACCTGGGCCTGTGCCCTGACCGGGAATCAAACCCGTGACCTCCTGGTCGAAGGCAACCACTGACCCACGCCAGCCGGGCGGTGTTATTGTGTTAATAGTTAGGTAACCTCAGCATAGGCCATCGGGAAGAGGGCACGGAGCCGCCCCAGTAACGCAGCAGCCTCTGATCGGCAATGTGACAAAGTCATCAGCCAGCAGTGCATTAGGGCACGTGGTGGTAATCCACACGGGGAGCCTCCATCAGATGCCAGGCGCTGTGCGGAGGGCTTCCTGGGAGGAATCTTTTTAAAACTTTTAACTGCATTCTAACTACCCTGTTACAAAACAGCTCTTATAATCACCTCTCACTCACAAGTGAGAAGACTCAGGCGAGGAGAGTTTGTGTGTTCGCCCTCTGACTTCGCCTGCAGGTCGATCGGCATTCACCTGCCCTTAAAGCACACACACGCTCATCAGAAACGAGACGAAACACGGCCGTTCACAAAAACACGGGAACGTGGGAATAGACTGTCCTTTTCTCGTCACAAGGAAAAGCGCATACGGGCAGTTTCCCCCGGGAGGAGATATTAAATAGGGAGGCCATTTTGCCCTTCAAGGGCCCAAGGCAGGGAGAGCCGGGGGCCAACAATTAATGGTGCCAAGGTCACGGTTTGATTCCGGGTTGTGGGCTTGAGCCCCAGGACTGGGTGTGCAGAAGGCAGCCAATTGATGTTCTCTCATCACTGATGTTTCTATCTCTCTCCCTCTCCCCTCCTCTCTAAGATAAATGAAAATATTTAAAAAACAAAATACAATGAACAGAAGTAGGCATTTCGGAGGCCTCAATCCCACCCACACCCTCATACCCCCGCTGAGCCAGATGCTTGCACGGTGGAGTGTCCCCAGACCCAAGGGCACTCTGTGTATCCGAAAATGCATTGCTGCAGACAGTTTACTTCTGGGAAAGAAAAGAGCCACATGCTAACCTGACAGGCTCAGGGGAGGCCTGCGTGGCAGTCTTACAAACTCAGAGACTTAAAGTAACCACAAAGGAGGGTCTGAAAATTAAATATCTAACTACAAACAGGTTATAGTGGGTAGTCATGTCCCAGGTATTTCACCTGACAATGCTCAACTCAGATTTCTTTACTGAGCCCATCTGCCTTCAGGACTCTAAGATAGCCTGTCTGTGAGATGTCTGGGTCACTTGTAACTTCCTTTTTACCCTGGACCCATCAGGGCACAACAAATGGCCTCCAGACATTCCCTCATTGTTATTGTTATCAAGTTAATTGTCAACTGTTAATTACGTTAGAGTATCCTGTATCCGTCTCTGTAAGAGAAGCTCATGTCCATCATTTCACCTCTCACCCTATCCCAGAGGTTTCCCCACTTCGCTCTGTCCCACCTCCCACATCTATCACCAATGAGTTTAATGTAACTCACCTACGTCCCTTTCCTTTGATGGCAATGTATAAATATAGAAACGTAACCCACCATTCTCCGGAGCATTATCTCAATCCCTTGAGGTTCTGCTTCCCGGCTTACGTGGACAGTTTGGCTCAAATAAACTCACAAAAATTCTTTACAGGTTTCAGTGATTTTTTGTTTTTTAGGGTTTTTTTTTTTTTTTCATTAACACTCCTAATCCACCAGTCTGCGACCATTCCCTCCCTGTGTCTGCATCGGTTAACAGTTTTCTGTAAAAAGTCGTTCCTGTAGCCGAAACCGGTTTGGCTCAGTGGTAGAGCGTCGGTCTGCGGACTGAAAGGTCCCGGGTTCGATTCCGGTCAAGGGCATGTATCTTAGTTGCTGGCACATCCCCGGTGGGGGGTATGCAGGAGGCAGCTGGTCGATGTTTCTCTCTCATCGACGTTTCTAGCTCTCTATCCCTCTCCCTTCTTTCTGTAAAATATCAATAAAATATGTTTAAAAAAAAAAAAAAGTCGTTCCTGTAAAGCATCATAAGGTGATGAGAAACTTCTGCCTCATGTGGATGCATGTAACAGAGCGTGGTCTTGAGGGAATGCAGAGGAGGGTGAGGGGGCGGGAGGTGATCAACCAATGATCTTCTGTGCATATATCGGCCCCTGACAATTAGGTGGAGAAGGCCTGGGGTGGGGGTGGGCTGGGCTGGAAGGGCTCCAGGGGGGAAAGGGGGACATACGTTAAAAATTATATATACAGCCCTAACCAGTGTTGCTCAGTGGATAGAGCATCAACCTGCGGACTCAAGGGTTCCCAGGTTCGATTCCAGTCAAGGGCATGTACCTTGGTTGCGGGCACATCCCCGGTGGGGAGTCTGCAGGAGGCAGCTGATTGATATTTCTCTCATCTATGTTTCTCTCTGTCTCTCTCCCTTCCTCTCTGTAAAAAATCAACAAAACATATTTAAAATTTTATATATACCGGTACATTTGATTGATCACAGGGTGGCACAACCCAGAAACCGTTGGTGTCAGAGTGACAAAAGACGGGTAAACACCGCAGTCCACTGCACACTTCCTGTGCTCCGGACAGTCCATGCACGAGCCTCGCTCCTTCCTGACCACGACCCCGTAGCCCCACGCCAGCCCCTGCCGCTCACCAGCGAGGGCCCGGGGACGGAGAGCTCGGATCTGCCCCAGGACAGCCCTGGGGACCGAGGGCAGCTCGTGTGAACACACACACACACACACACACACACACACACACTAAAACGTGAACTAGAGCTGAAGAGAAGATTTCTGCCTATTTATAAAGTGCATTAAGTTCAAATACACCCCACCTGTTAACTCATCGCTAATGCCCTTAATGAGTGTTAGGTAAAAAAATATATATATATTTTAAAAAGAAACAGAGGCGGAAGTGAGGCCCCAGTCCAGGGACAGACAGGAGAAAGCAAACAGTCCTTTGGACTCGGTGACATTTGCCCTGAGAAGCGGGCTTGTCAGGGGGACCGGGGAGCTGTGACTCTTGACCCCTTGCCTGCTGCTCCTGGGGGTTATGGCTGCAACAGAACGGCTCTGAGGTCTGCGTCCAGGGGCTCCGGCTAGGGGAGCCCGGAGGCCTCGGGGGGCGTGGGTTGTAGTTGGCTTCACAGTCTAATCTTTTTTTGTTTCAAAGAGCAAGGGAGAGGGAGAGAGAGAAATATCTGTGATGAGAGGGAATCACAGATCGGCCGCCTCCTGCTCGCCCCCCACTGGAGATCAAGCCGGCCACCTGGGCCTGTGCCCTGACCTGGAATCAGACCGTGACCTCCTGGGTCACAGGTTCACACTCAACCCCTGAGCCACGCGTGCTGTGCTTCACAGTCTAACGGGGATCACGCATTCACTGGCTCGCTCACCGCTGTATTCACTCTGCACCTAAGTGCTGGGGAAGCACTAAAAACAGGCGGTGACACATTCACATCCAAGCTGGAGCTCGGTCGGGGAAGAACACCCAGCGGGAGAGGCAATGCTACGTCCTCAGCCTTCTATCTCTGATAAGGTTGTAGCTGGCTTTTATTTCCCCATCTTGCTTATCTGCTTTCAATTTTCCCCCGTAAACCGTAAGCCCAGTGAGTCTGTAGGTCGGTTGCTACGAGGAGCTGCACGCACACACGCGGGCCGTGGCCAAGGGAAAGGTGATGGAGCCTCGGAGGCGGCGGGAACGGAGCTGAGATGGGGGCTGAGCTGAGCGGCAGAGCCAAGACCCCGGGCGGATGGACAGGACGCTGGTGGGCACGCGGGCAGGCGGGAGCTGCGTGGTCGCCCCGCCCAGCCCCTGCCCAGGGCGGGTAAGAGCCCTTGGCCAGTTGACTGCACATCAGAGCGGGGTGTGTGTGTGTGTGTGTTTGGGGCCAGGGGTGTTCTTAAAACAGAAGAGCAGGCCCTAGCTGGTGTGGCACAGTGGATAGAGCATCGACCTGGGAACTCAAAGATCCCTGGTTCGATTCCGGTCAAGGGCATGTACCTTGGTTGCAGGCACGTCCCCAGTGGGGGTGTGCAGGAGGCAGCTGATTGATGATTCTCTCTCATCAATGTTTCTAACTCTCTCTCTCTCCTTTCCATTCATCTCTATAAAAATCAATAAAATATATTTTAAAATTTTTTAAAAAACAGACGGGCAGGCCCCACGCCTGCCTTTGCCGTTCGGTGGTTTGGAATCCGCCGCGGAGTTGGCCATTGACAGGTGTCCAGTGAGGATGACGCTCTGGTCCAGGAACCGCAGTGGAGAATTCCCTGACAGAGCTCCGGCCTGTGTGGCTCAGTGGGGAGGGTGTTGGCCTGCGGACTGCAGCGTTCCGGGTTTGAGCCCATCACGGGCAGTGCCTGGGTTGCAGGCTCCTTTGGTGAAGATTATTTAAAAAGGAAAGGTTTGGGCTCCCAGCATTCCTTTTGCTTCCCTGTCGCCCAGGTAGGCGAGCCCGGTGGCTAGGGCCCAGCACGCGCACCTGCCTGAGACCACGGCATCGCCATCCACGGGGGTAAAGCCGCCCAGACCTGCAGCTGCCCGCGCTCCCGCCGGGCTTCCCTGGAAAAACGTCCCTGGGCATCGGGGTGACCCGCCCCCGACCCGCTCCCTCCGGGCCCGGGGGAGCCAGGCCCTTCGGGGGCCCAGCCGGAGCCCTGCCCGCTGCGGGCACCCCAAGGCCGGCCCTGCGGGTCGCTGTTCTCCGTCCCCTGCAGCGTGTCCGCGCTCCCTCTGAGAACACATAACAAGCGGAACCGTGGAAACCCCGCCCGGCAGGTGTGGCCCCGCGGCTGCGAGTGGACCCGGGAGCCAGGAGGTCAGGGTTCGAGTCCCGGTCGGGGCTCCGTCCTGGGGGGGGGGGGGCGCGGGGGGCAGCCGGTCCCGAACCTCTCGTCGCTGGCGCGTCCACCTCCCCCTTCCCCTGACATCGATCCTGAACAGGAAGGTGGCTCAAGGCCCTTTCCGGGTCAGCGGCCTGGGGCTCGGAGTCCGTCCAGGGCGGCTCCCCGCGGGGCTCGGGGCAGGGAGACCGGCCGAGGCGCAGGCGCAGACGCAGCCGCGGCGGGAAAGGGCCTCGATGGCCGCGGAGTGACCGCTCCGGCCCCGAGGAGTCCCGCCCGCCGCCCGCGATGGGCCCGCCGGCCGGGCGCGCGCTGCTCCTGCCGCTCCCGCTGCTCCTGCCGCTCCCGCTGCTCCTGCCGCTCGCGGCGCTCGGGGCGCTCGGGGCCGGGACCGGGGCGCCGGGGGCCGGAGCGCGTGAGTGCGGGGAGCCCGGGGGGTCCCCCCGGGGGGACGGGCGGGCGCGGAGGGGTCCCCCGGGCAGGCGGACAGCTGGGGCCTGAGCCCCCCCCGCCCCGGGCCGGTCGCCCCCCGATAGGAATCTGTGCGGTTTTACTGGTTCTTGGGGCTCACACGGCCCGGAAACACCGCGTCCTCTTCGTGGGGCCGGGGGTTCGGTCGTGGGTTCGGGGGGCGGGGCCTGAGGCCGGGGCTCCCCGGGCGGGGCCTCCAGGGCGCCCCGGGAGGACAGGACGGTCTCCCCGGGCCCCGCGCGCCCTGTGGGTCCCCTGACCCTCCTCCCGGGCGCCCCCTGTGCGAGGCCAGAGGTCAGGGTCCCCCCACCCTCCTCCCGGGGGCCCCCTGTGCGAGGCCAGATGTCAGCGGGGCCCGGCGGCGGAGGGCGCGGCTGGGGCTGTGGATCCGCCTCTGGCGGCGCGAACGCCGGCTCCCCGCTCCCCGCTCCCCGCTCCGGCCCCGGGTCCGATCCCCGATCCCGGCCCCGGGTCCGAGCTGAGCCCGAGGCCCGGAGCCCGTCCTGCCCGGGCCGCGCGGGGCAGCGGGGCCAGCGCCGGGGAGGCTGGGCGCCCGGCAGGCGGAGCCGGGACCCGGGAGGAGGGGCCCGCAGCCCGGCCCCGGCCCCCGCCCCGGGCCCAGGCCCACTCCTCCGCCTCCCTGGGGCCCCCCTCCGGACCCCCCATCCCCGGCCCCCGCCCCGGCCCACGCGTGTCCCCCGCAGGGCCGCACGCGCTGCGCTTCCTGCTGATGGGCGCCTCGGAGCCCGCGCTGGGGCTGCCCCTGCTCCGGGCCGCCGGCTTCGTGGACGAGCAGCTGTTCGTGTCCTACGACCACGAGAGCCGCCGCGCCGAGCCCCGCGCGCCGTGGGTCCGGGCGGCCGGGCCGCTGTGGCTGCAGCTGAGCCAGAGCCTCAAGGGCTGGGACCACATGTTCACGCTGGACTTCTGGACCATCATGGACAACCGCCACCACGGCGCCGGTGCGCGGGCGGGGCCGGGGTCCTGGGGCAGGAGGAGATTTGGGGTGCCGGGGGCAGGAAGGAGATTTGGGGTCCCTAGGCAGGAAGGAGATTTGGAGTGCTGGGGGTAGGAAGGAGATTTGGGGTCCTGGGGCAGGAAGGAGATTTGGGGTGCTGGGGCAGGATGGAGATTTGGGGTGCTGGGTGCTGGGGCAGGAAGGAGATTTGGGGTGCTGGGGGGCAGGAAGGAGATTTGGGGTCCTGGGGCAGGATGGAGATTTGGGGTGCTAGGGGGGCAGGATGGAGATTTGGGGTGCTAGGGGGGAAGGAGATTTGGAGTGCTGGGGGGGGGGCAGGAAGGAGATTTGGGGTGCTGGGGCAGGAAGGAGATTTGGGGTTCTGGGGCAGGAAGGAGATTTGGGGTGCTGGGGGCAGGAAGGAGATTTGGAGTGCTGGGGCAGGAAGGAGATTTGGGGTCCTGGGGCAGGATGGAGATTTGGGGTGCTAGGGGGGCAGGATGGAGATTTGGGGTGCTAAGGGGCAGGAAGGAGATTTGGGGTTCTGGGGCAGGAAGGAAATTTGGGGTGCCGGGGGCAGGAAGGAGATTTGGGGTGCTGGGGCAGGAAGATTTGGGGTGCTGGGGGCAGGAAGGAGATTTGGGGTGCTGGGGCAGGAAGATTTGGGGTGCTGGGGGCAGGAAGGAGATTTGGGGTCCCTAGGCAGGAAGGAGATTTGGGGTGCTGGGGGGGAGGAGATTTGGGGTCCCGGGAGGCATGGGGGCAGGAAGGCGTTTGCCCGGAATGGAGCAGAGAGCGCCTGCTCCTTTGGTGTGGGTTGTGAATCGGGGGTCCCCAGGGCCCCACACGCTGCAGGTGGCGCTGGGCTGTGAGGTGGGCGCCGACAACAGCTCCCGGGGCTTCTGGGCCTACGGCTACGACGGCGAGGACCACCTGGAGTTCCGGCCCGCGACGCTGAGCTGGCGGGCGGCGCCCGGGGCCTGGGCCACCAAGATGGAGTGGGAAGGGAGCAGCGTGCGGGCCCGGCAGAACCGGGCCTACCTGGAGCGGCTGTGCCCCGAGCAGCTGGCGCGGCTGCTGGAGCTGAGCGCCGGGGCCCTGGACCGGCGAGGTACCCGGGTGCCGTGCGGGGGGGGGGGGGGGCACCCCGGGGTGCCGTGCAGGGGGGACCGCCCCGGGGTGACATGCAGAGGGCCGTGTGGCTGAGCGGAGGTTCCTGCTCCAAGTTTGATTGTTCATCCTCACCTGAGGATGTTTCCTTTGCTTTTTTAGAGCGAGGGGAAGAGGGAGGGGGGGGTTGGTTGCCTTCAGCACGCACTCCCACTGGGGCTGAGGGTCAAGCCCGAAGCCCAGGGACTTGCCTTGGCCTGGGAATCCGCCCGCAGCCTTTGGCCCCCGAGCCGACGCTCTAACCACGGCCCACACCGGCCGGGCGGGCCTCCCCGTTCCCGTGGGACGAGCCACAGGCCACGAGTCGTGGCTTTCCTTTCGGGTTCACCTTCCGTGGAGCCAACGGCCCATCTGGTCTCGATTTCACTGAGAACCCGGGGCCTGCAGCCTGTGTGCCTTTTAGGACCAGAAACTCAAATATCCCAGGAAAACCAAAAGCACGAGGAATTATGGGGGGAGGGAAGAAGGCGGGAGGGGCGGGCAGTCAGTGGCCGCAGCCTCGGGGCCACGGGAAGGTCCTCACAGCGTGGTCATGGCCACTGTCTCGCAGGAATACCTCTGGCCCTTCCTCTCCCTTCTTCTCGCCCTTTAAAAATCAATAAAAACACATAAAACAATCACAAATATTGAAAGCAAAGAATCCGTGCTGGGTTGAACCAGGTGAGATTGCCGACAGGCGCATCCAGTCGATTTCACGCACCTGAAGGCGGTTTCACCGGGTTCACCTAACAGGCCTGTTACAGAGGCCGACAGAGAGGGAGACGGGCCCGGGGCAGGGGTGGGGGCAGGGGGGGGAGGGGGGGCTGACGGGGGGACAGGAGCCCAGGCTGAGGGGCCGTGACTCCTCTCCCCGTGACACACCTCGAGGGAGAGCATCTTTTAAAAAATCCTCACCCGAGGATATTTTCCCGTTGTTTTGTAGGGAGAGTGGAAGAGAGAGGGAGAGACAGAGAGAAGCATCGATGTGAGAGAGACACGTCCATGGGTTGCCTCCTGTACCCGCCCCAACCAGGGCCTGAGCCCGGGCCGCCGCGGTATGTGCCCTCGGTCGAACCCGAGGCCCTTGGTCCGCAGGCCCACGCTCTGCCCAATGAGCCACACCGCCAGGGTTTTTGGGGGACACATGTGGGTGTCTCTGCAGCTCGGCCCGCACACGCGTCCTCCCTCCCCCCCGGAGCAGAAGGGAAGTGAGGGTCGGGGTGCTCCCGGGGAGGGCGGCGGGGTCCCCTCCCCACACGCTCCTCCTCCCCCCAGTGCCGCCCTCAGTGCGGGTGACGCGCCGCGTGGCCTCGGCAGCGACCACCCTGCGGTGCCAGGCTCTGGGCTTCTACCCGCCCGGCATCACCCTGAGGTGGCTGCGGGGCCGGCAGGCCCTGGACACGGAGCCCGTGGAGCCGCTGCCCAGCGGGGACGGGACCTTCCAGGCTCGGGCCGACCTGGCCGTGCCCCCCGGCGAGGAGCGGGCATATGCCTGCCAGGTGCAGCACCCCGGCCTGGAGCAGCCCCTCGCCGCCACCTGGGGTACGCCAACCCGGCGAGGGCACCGGCCAGGATGGGGCAGAGGGGAGGGGCCCACATGACGGGAGGGGTGCCCTGGGCGGGAGGGGGTGCCCTGGGTGAGGGTCGGGGGTGCCCAGGGCCCGGCGTCCCCGGCGCCCACTGGCTGCTGCCGTTTCAGAGCCCTCCGTGTCGGGCGCCCTGGTCTTTGGCGTCATCAGCGGGACCCTTTCGGGTGTCGTCCTCATCTTCGTCGCTGGGGTTTTGTTCCGATTCCTGCGGAGGAGGCGGGCTGCCCGTGAGTGGGACGACGGAGGAAGTCTGCCCTCGGCGTGCAGGCTGCTGCAGGGTGTGGGTGGGTGGGGGCGGGGAGGACCCAGGGCACCGAGAAGGGCCTCTGCTCGCTCTCCCCGAGGCGCTGGCTTCCCCAGGGGAACAGGAATGACAGGGTTTCCACAGAAGGAAAGCTGGAGGGGGCCGATCCATGATCCTCTCTCACCATTGATGTTTCTCTCTCTCACTCTCCCTTCCTCTCTGAAATCAATAAAAAGTTACATAGACCAGAGGCCCACGAAATTCGTGCACTCAGGGTGGGGTGCAGGGGTCCCTCGGAGGGTTGGTCGCCCTCAGCCAGGCCTGTGCCCTCGCGGGGATGTCTGACTGCGGGCTTAGGCCGGTGGGGAGACCTTGGACGTTTCTGGGGAGACGTTGGACGTCCTTGGTGCCGCCCTGGAGGCGGGAGGGGCTCCAGCCCCCGCTGCTGCGCTCGCCAGCGGTGAGCCCGGCTTCTGGCTGAGCTTAGCTCCTCCTGTGTGAGCGCTGACCGCATGAGCCTCTGCCCCCTGGAGGTCAGTGCGAGTCATAGCGGCGGCTCTGCCTTAGGTCGATTTGCATATTAGCCTTTTCTTATATTTTAACATTGTATTCCTTGGGGAGGGAGAGGTTGCGGTGAGTGGGTGAGGGAGGTGAGGGAGGGGAAGGTGATGCCCAGATCCTTGTCTCTGCAGGAGGCACCCTGGGGAGCTATGTCCTCGCCGACCTTGAATGAGGTGCAGCTGCAGACCCCGCGGGAAGGAGAGGGTCGGAGGCTCAGAGCGGGCGCCTGGGTGACCTCGCTGCTCGAGGACAGAGCTGCACCCGCAGAGAGGAGCTGGCCCAGAAACCCCTGCTCTCTGCCGTCCCCCATTTAGGTTTTGGGTTCCCACCTGCCGACAGCTCCCAACCCCCGCAGCGACCGCTCTGAGATCTGGCTCTGCGGGTCCCGGCTGCAGGGAGAGTCTGCCTCAGTTTCCCGCCCCTGCGACCCCACGCGCCGGCGTCATCCCAGCTCCTCCCTCCCCGGCGAGGCAGCTGGAGTTTGCGAGCTGGGGGTTCTCCGGAAGCTGCGTCTCCTCCGGGCCTCCGGACCTCCTGACCCGTTTCCTTTACGTCTCTGCCCCCTGGTGGCCCTTCTGTCCCCGCCCTGTGGTCTCCTCCTTGGAGAGGGACCTGGGGCCTCACACCTGCCCCTGACCACGAATCGAACACTCGACCTTTCGGCGCAAGGGCTGGCACTCTGACCACTGGGCCACACCGGCCAGGGCCGGCCGGCGCTTTCTCGCTGCAGCTGCCGCATCTATTTGGTTGCAAAGCTGAGGCACGAGGCCTTCTGTCTCGGAGGGCAGGCGGCTCAAGAGACCAAAGGCAGCTCAAACGTTTGCTGGCGGGTGCTGAATCTGGGCAAAGAGATCTCAAGTATTATTTTTTTTTAAACCTTTCGATGAAATAAAGACACATGTAATACGTGCTCGCTGTGGAAACGCTGAAGAGGAGTTAACCGGAAGCTATCATTTTAGCCAACGATAAACACTGTCAATAACGTGTGTTCCTCTGCCTAATTACGGTGTGAAAATGCAAAAAGCACCCAATGCGCCTGTTTTAGTAAACGCACGAGGAATTGTGTTGAGCTCCGCGTGGTTCTTCCACTGTATTTGTCCGCCGTCCACATGTGCTCACTAGAGGCCCAGTGCGTGAGAACTTGTGCCCTCGGTGTGGGGAGTCCCCCGGCCTGGCCTGCGCCCTCTCCCCTCGCACCACCCACCTGCTCGCTGCCCCGTAGCGCTGCCTCGGAGGTGGGAGAAGCTCAGGCCACCGCAGCTGCCCGGCTTCTGGCCGAGCGGACCTCCCCCCGTGGGAGCGCGCTGACCTGCATTGAGCGTCTGCCCCCGGGTGGCCAGTGCGCGTCATAGCGACTGGTCATCCGAGGTTCAGTCCATTTGCATGCTACCCTTCTATTGCACAGGATTGTGTTGTTTGGGGGGAACTCCGCACTGCTTCTAAGTTCCTTTCGATTCGCTTCACGGACTAGTTTCATTAAACTGCGATAGATGAGTCACGGTTGTTCTTTGCTCTAGAAACATTACCATCTGCGTCGTAACACCGTGGTTGTTTTGTTCACTCCCACACGGGTCTCGGGTCTGGGCATCTCTTGCTAAATGTTCAAACGCCCAACAGTGTCTTTGCAGACACAGGTCCAACCAGATGAGCTTGACCTGACTGCCCCCAACCAGGCAGGTTCAGCCAACTGCAGGACTGGAAATGACCGTGTAACTGACCAGTCCGCGTGCCTGAGCCTGGGCTGGGCCTCCCTTCTGTGAGACCCACATTGGGGGTGAGTCCCTGTCTCCGAACGGAAGCTCCCGAAGGACAGCGTCTCCCTCTGGAGCAGAGCGCCCCAGGCGGGAACGCCTCGAGTTGAGTAACCATGTCCCCTCCAGTCCACGCCAGGAGCACACGGACACATGCTCCCGCCGTGCACACATATGTGTCCCCCTGTCCTCAAAGCGTCGGCCAAGGAGCATCCTCCTGCCCGTAAGGCTCCGCTACACTTAGCTAGGCAACAGCTGTGTTCTGTCAGTTTGTCTCACAGGCTGCGAGTTCCTGCCTACCCGTGTTTCTCCGAAAATAAAACATCCTCTGAAAATAAGACCTACTTCATGGAAAAACAATACATCCCCTGAAAATAAGACCTTTGCTCTTTGGGAGCGAAAATTAATATAAGACACTGTCTTATTTTCGGGGAAACCGGGTAGTTTCTACAGTAACACCGTTGTGAACCATCGGCAACTGAGACCCATTCATGTTCCTTTTTTACAGCTGACATTATAAATCTCCTTTCAGTCTTTCAGTCTTTCTTAGCTCAATTTTCCTGGCCTCGTTCATCAGTTCTTCGGGTAACTGCACTTAAAAAAACCCCCAAACTTTAGATTTTAAAATCTTTTTTTTTCCCCCAGAGAGGAAGGGACATAGAAACACCCATGATGAGAATCATGGACCAGCTGCCTCCTGCACGCCTCCCAGTAGGGGTCCAGCCCGCAGCCCAGGCCTGTGCGGTGGCCATGACCCCCGGGTTCATAGGTCAAAGCTCACCCACCCCCTGGGCCCGGCCGGCCAGGCCCAATGCTCTTCTCTTGTTTCGCTTCTGGCCAAACCGCGGAGCCGGATCGTGCGGAGGTGGGCGCCCCCTGGTGGCCACAGCCAAACCCCACACCGGCCCTGGGGCGGGGGCGGACGGGGCCGGGGTCACCCCGGGAAGAAAAGCGCCCGGAATCGCCGGACCCACAGACGGAAGGCAAACAGGACCGTCACTCTGCGCAGTTGGTGCAGGGCTGCTGGGAGGTAACATTTATTACATAGTAACAGCTGGTACTGGAGGCATTCACACACATGACACATACACACACATAGATAGATACATGCATACACATAGACACACAACACACATACACACAACATGCACGACACACAAACACAAAACCATACACAGAACACATGCAAACACACAACACACAACCACTCACACACACACACACACACACGTGTGTGCGCTTAAAAACCAGACCCGCCGGGACCGTGTGGCTCAGGTTGACCGATGAACCGGAGGTCGAGGGTCGATCTCCCATCGCAGCTCAGGCCGGGGTTGAGGCCCCATCCGTGGTTCTCCCGTCACTGACGTTTCTCTCCGTCTCTCCCTCCCTCCCTCCCTCCCTGAAGTCAATATACGTATATGCACACACATACATAGAGATAAAAGTGGCAATGTCTTTATATTAAAGGAGAAAACCACTTTTCACAACGCCCAATCCTTCGGTTAGTTGTCTGTCTGTTTTGGGGGGTGTGTGTGTTGGGGGGTCAGAACGGCAGGGTGTGCGGAGGGAGAGGCTTGTGGGTTTGTGGGTCCGCAGCCTCCAGCCTCCGAGGCTGGGGCCGCATGGGCCTCAACTCGGCCCGTGTGTCCGGTTGTTGGGGTTCGGGGGGCCGGGGTGCGGGCCTGGCGGGCAGGGTTCAGTGGGAGGACCGGGAGCCGGCTGGTGACGGGCAGAGCCCGACAGGGGCCTGGCTCCCAAAGGCCCCGGGTGTGAACCCCGCACATCGGGAGCCCCGGTGTAAGACCCGGGTTTAGCCCCCGGTTTAGCCCCGGGTGTGACCTCAGGTTGAGCCCCGGTTGAGCCCGCACGTCGGGAGCCGCGGGTCCGAGCGGCGGTGGGCGGGGCTCTCCCCTCTGCGCGTGCGCGGCCGCGGGCCGGGCGGTTCGGGTCGGAAACCTGCTGGGCGGTTACCTGGGTGTTTGCGGAGGGAGGAAGGGAGGGAGGTCCCGACCCCACAACTCTCAGCTGGGGCAGGAGAATGTCACCATTGGGGCAGCTCCAAACCTGCAAACCACGCGCCACGCCGGGCTGTCCCTCCCCCACATCCCGGGTCATTCTGTCCTCCCCCCCCCCCCCCGTCAGTCTGTCCCTCCCCTGTCTCTGGGTCATTCTGTCCCTCCCTGGTCTCCTCCTCCCCTGGTCATTCTGTCTGTCCCTCCCCCTCCTCCGGGTCATTCTGTCCCTCCCTCCTCCCTGGGTCATTCTGTCCCCTTCCCCTGTTCCCTCCCCCGGGTCATTCTGTCCCTCCCCGATCTCTTCCCCCCTCATCCGGTCCCTCCTCCCCTACAACCCCGGGTCATTCTGTCCTTCCACCGCCCCCCCCCCCCGTCAGTCTGTCCCTCCCCCTCCTCCGGGTCAGTCTGTCCCTCCCCTCTGCCCCCTCCCGCGGGGTCATTCTGTCCCTCCCCGGCCTCCTCCTCCCCGGTCATTCTGTCTGTCCCTCCCCTCTCTCTGGGTCATTCTGTCCCCACCCCCTCACATTCTGTCCCTCCCCGATCTCTTCCCCCCTCATTCGGTCCCTCCTCCCCTACAACCCCGGGTCATTCTGTCCTTCCCCCCTCCCCCCGTCAGTCTGTCCCTCCCCTCTCTCTGGGTCATTCTGTCCCTT
Source organism: Vespertilio murinus (assembly GCA_963924515.1). NCBI lineage: Eukaryota > Metazoa > Chordata > Mammalia > Chiroptera > Vespertilionidae > Vespertilio > Vespertilio murinus. Next base: position 457,684 of record OZ004719.1, on the reverse strand, counting down.
CCCCCACCTTCCCCGCCCCCCACACACACATTCTGTCCCTCCCCCTCCTCCGGGTCATTAACGCACCAGTGAAAAGTCGGATAACTGGTAACTTCCCCTTTTCGGGGCCCTCGAGCATAACAAACAGCCCGGGGCTGGAACCACAAATCCCCGCATTGTTATTGTTATGGGGCTGATTGTTGACTTAGCCACCCTGCACCCCCCTGTGCAGAGGAAGCACGTGTCTATCCTCCCACTTTCTACCCAGTCCCTCCCTAACCCCTCACCAATGGTTTCTGCAACCCCCTGACCTCCGCTCCTTTGATTGTAACGGATAAAACCGGGTGCAAACGGCCCTTCCCCAGATGCTCCCCCAGGCCGTGGAGAGTCTGCTTCCGGCCATTGTCAACAGTTTGGCTCAAACTCAAAAAAAAATCCTTCACAGGTTTGCATGTTTGTTTGTTTTTACATTAACAGTTTCACCCTAAGTTTACAAACTAGGCATTTATTAACAAGAATGGGGAAAGGTTTTTTTTTCTTCTTTCACCCAGAGTGACTCAGTGGAAAATTTCAGACCGCCTTGCCTTGTTTACAGTACCAATAACCTCATCAGAGGCCTCTCCTGGGAAGGCCCCGAGGGCGCTGTGATGACCTTAATCACGGATTAGCCCTCCCCAGCACATAATCCCCAATTCTAGGAAACACCGGTCTGGTGTCTAAGGAGGAGCAGAGGGAGCTGGTGAGGAAATGCAGGCAAACCTGTGCGGGCCAGAATGAGGGTCCCGGCGGCTGCTCGGGGGAGTTTGCCCTCTCGCTCCCCGACTCCGGCTTTACCTGCAAAGGAGTCAACTGGTAAATGCTCACACCTTGGAGAAAAGGAAGAGGTTTTAATTTTTATTCCTTGTCAGCCTTTCCATCTTTCCAAACACGGACTAGACCCTTAGGGCCAGAGGTCCTTCATGGCCAGGCTTACCCTTTCTCCAAAACAGAAAAGGCCGTCAAAGTTACGTCTTTTAAACGGGAATATTAAAAGGGTGGAAAGGAAAAGTCCCTCCACCGACAAGCCCACCAGCCTCACTTTGCCCAGGTTCCCCCAGGAGCCATTACATAATGTACTCGTTTCTCGGTGGAAATAAAAAGAAAGATTGAGCGAAACTCTTTTTTCAGCGTCATACAGCAGGAAAATGCACCCAATTTACCAACTAGCACGAAAAGAAGAAGAAAAAAAAAATCAGACAGGAAAAAAACGAAAGCTTTTCAAGGAAATGAAATCTGCCCCCGGGCTGACTGGCCCCAGGTTCACTGTCCAATCACGGCGTTGAGACGTTCCTCTCTGTCCCGCGCCCCGCCCCCGTGGTGACGTAACTGGAAAAAACGCGCAGCGTGTGTCTGGGGTTCTCAATCAGGTCCGCAGACATTCTATTTAAAGGGCTGGGCGACGCCGGAGCCCTCACTGCGGCTGCAGCCATGTCAGGTCGCGGCAAAGGCGGGAAGGGCCTGGGCAAGGGCGGCGCCAAGCGCCACCGCAAGGTGCTGCGCGACAACATCCAGGGCATCACCAAGCCCGCCATCCGGCGCCTGGCGCGGCGCGGCGGCGTCAAGCGCATCTCCGGGCTCATCTACGAGGAGACGCGCGGTGTGCTCAAGGTGTTCCTGGAGAACGTGATCCGCGACGCCGTCACGTACACGGAGCACGCCAAGCGCAAGACGGTCACGGCCATGGACGTGGTGTACGCGCTCAAGCGCCAGGGCCGCACCCTCTACGGCTTCGGCGGCTGAGCCCGCCCGCCGCCCGCGCGCGCCTCCCGCGCAAACCAAAGGCCCTTTTCAGGGCCGCCCACGCCCTCTCGGGGGAGCTGGACGCGCTCTGGAGCTCGTTGTGGTCGTTTGTGTTGGTGTCGGCGGGGCCCTAAGTCTTTAACTCGTAAAGGCGTTGGGTTTCGGCCCATTAGGAGCGAGCGGGTTTCTGGGGTGAGCCGCAGGAGCAAGCAGACGGGAAAGGCCCCTGTGAGTCCCGACAATTCCCTATCTATTTCGCTGTGTGTCCCCCCCCCCATAAAGGCTCAACTACCTGCCGGGATAGGGGAGGAGTTACCTGTGGCGCGGAGCCCTAGGTGCGGTCCACGTAGTGCCCAGTGGAGGATGGAAGGAGGGGGGAGGATGGAGGGAGGGGAGTCGGACGCTACAGATCTGGTGTGTGCGGCGCAGCGAGGCCACCCGAACCCACAGGGTAAAGTCCGACCTGGGCGGAAAGGCCGGGTGGTCCTGCCTAACCTCCCTGCCCCGGCGACATCGGGAAGGGGCAGCTCTTCACACTGTGGACGCCCCCTTCCCAGGATTGGGCTGTACTTATAACAACCTTCCTTGTCAAGCCCGAGGCCCAGCTGTGTGCAGATTGCCTTCGACTCCGGGGGTCGGGGCTCTAACTCCCTCCGCCCGAGGCCGCACTGACCCCGGCGCCTACCCCGCCCCGCCCCGCCCCCAGGACTCCCAGCTGCTTTCCTTTTTATTTTTTTTCATTTTCCTTATTTATTTTTCCTTTTATTTTTTTTCATTTTCCATTTTAAATGTTCCAGCCATAAACGGTGGAAATTCTTGTTGCTGTAGATCAAATATTATAATATGGTTATAAAAAGTTCTATGTCCTCAGGTTGAATCCACAGACTCGCTTTTTGTTACAAAACCAAGGGCCATTTTCCTGTGGCTAAAGGAAGGGATTCATTGCTGTTCTCAGAACGGGAGGGGGAAATATTGGGGTTTTTGTTGTTTTATTGCATTCAGAGAAAAGAGAAACATCAATGGTGAGAAAGAATCATGGACCGGCTGCCTCCTGCACGCCCCCTGCTGGGGATCGAACTGTGACCGCCTGGTTCCTTGGTTGACCCCAACCACTGAGCGACACGCTCAGGCCGTTTCTAACTCGCTGTGAGCCGGGCGCTGACGGGCCGGCGGAGCCCAGGTGCGCACCGGGCGTGGACCGGGCTTAGACGACGTGACCCGAGTGGTGCGGGGGGACCGGTGGCTGCAGGGCGGGAGGAGCCAGTTGTTGGTCCTTTTCCCTCGGGGATGTGAGGTCTGCGGGCCCGAGGTCAGTCCACCAACGCCTATTTCCGGAGCTGAGCATGGCCAGCCTCAAGCGAGGCCTGGCCTCGGGGCTCATTCTGCGCGGACTGAAGCCGTGGTGTTACCTCGTTTTCCGTGTGAGATGCGATTTACATTTTCCTCGGAGGCCCCGCTATACAAATGAGTTCTGAAGGGCGGGGTGCCAGTGAGGCACCTGGAGAAGGTGCTGGAGTTGGAAGGATGCGGTACATCCTCTTACACTCAAATTCCAAGGCCCCAAATAGGGTTAACAGTATGAACTGCATGTTTACGGTGATTTTCAATACGAATGCCAAATCACAAATTAAGTGAAAACAGGCTAATTTTAAAAGGAGAAACACGCATTAAGTTGGAGCGTTTTCCAATACCAGCAGTTTTTGTTTACAAACGTTTGATTCAGACCCTAACTGTGCAGCCTCCCATTTCCCTAAAGACTAGGGTCAGCATTTTACTGCTGGTGGGGAACTACCTATACTCTTCCCACATAAAATACGTGGAATCACTCGTATTAAACAGAGCAACCATATTATCAAGCCAATTTTAAAAAAATGTGACGACATAGTAACTCTATGCTATGGAAATGAGGATATATAGCATTTCAATCTTCCTGTGACAACTGTAAACATTTGTGACTTTTACTGGCTAGCCACACTCATACAACGTTTAACATTAAAAATGTAAAAAAAAAAAAAAGAAAAGAAAAGCCAAAACCGGTGTGGCTCAGTGGATAGAGCGTCGGTCTGCCGACTGAAAAGTCCCAGGTTCGATTCCAGTCAAGGGCATGTACCTGGAGTGCGGGCACAACCCCAGTGTGGGGCGTGCAGGAGGCAGCTGGTCCATGATTCTCTCTCATCGATGTTTCTATCCCTCTCTCTTCCTCTCTGTAAAACAAAACATATATATTTTTAAAATGTAAAAAAAACCCTTTATAATCTCAATTCTTACACAGGGTTGTGTGGATGCCCCCTACAATGCCCGTGGACACCAGACTTAACCTTTTGCCCAGCTGGTGTGGCTCAGTGGTTAGCATCAACCTATGAACCAGGTGTCAGGGCACATGCCGGGGTGGTGGGCTCGATCCCCAGAGCGGGGTGTGCAGGAGGCAGCCGATTCTCCTCCTTGAAGATTCCCTCTCCCTCCTGGCAATCAATAACAATTAAAAACTCATTAGGACGACACCACATAAAGGTGCAAAATGCCATGTGCACTTGTTAAAAGAAAAATTAAGGTGCTGGGACTGCAAGCAGCTCCCCGCTCCTCTACAGGCCACGGGCATCTCCGGGGAAGCACAGGCTCCCACGAGGCACAGGAGGGATGGTAGCCGCGTCCAGCCCGGCGTGGAGCCGGGAAGACAGACCCGCGCACATGCGGACTGATCCTGCTAGCCCGCCCACGTCTCACCAACAGCTCGAGTCTGCCACGGAGGTTGGCCTGGAGTCACGAGCCCCCGGCAGCCCCCAGTGCTACGCCATTTTCCTACGACGTGGGTGGCTCTTAAAAGAGCCTTTGGGTTTCGTGTGTCCTTGTCTGGTTCTGCTTCCGGGAGACCGGCCTCTTACTTCTTCGAGGCCGCCTTCCTGGGCTTGCCCTTCTGCTGGGCGCCCTTGGGCCTCCCGGCCGTGGGCTTGTCGGCCTTGGCCTTGGCCGGGCTCTTGCGCGGGGGCCGGCCCTTGGGCCCGGCCGCCTTCCGGACGCCGCGGGCGGCCTTCGGGGACGCCGACGCCCTGGGCTTCTGGGCCCGCTTGCCGGCGCCGGAGCCCTTGGGGGACTTGGCCTCGCGGGACAGGACCAGCTTCTTGCTCTTGGCCGAGGCGGCCCGCTTGACCTTGACCAGCTCGGGGGCCGCCTTCTTGCTGAGGCGGAAGGAGCCCGAGGCGCCGGTGCCCTTGGTCTGCACCAGGGTGCCCTTGCTCACCAGGCTCTTGAGCACCAGCTTGATGCGGCTGTTGTTCTTGTCCACGTCGTAGCCCGCGGCCGCCAGCGCCTTCTTGAGCGCGGCCAGCGACATGCCCGCGCGCTCCTGGGACAGCGACAGGGCCTCCGTGATCACCTTGGACACCGACGGGCTCGGGGCCTTGCGGCTCACGCCCGCCAGGCCCACCGCCTGCTTCTTCCCGCGCTTCTTGATGTTCGGCTTCGCCATGAAGGCCGGGGCAGGCTCAGCCGGGTCCGCGGGGGCCGTCTCGGACATCCCAGGGCAGAGGGTCCAGGGGCGAGGGCCAGGGAGGAGGGTCCAGCGCGGTGAGGGGGGCGGGGGCCCTCACGCCTTATATAGGGCAGGGCGCGCCCTGATTGGTGCGTCGCCCGGGCCCCGCCCCGCCCCTCGCGGGGAGGAGCGTTTGTGTTTGTTTCCCCCCCAAAACTTGAAGCCCACAAAAACCGTGGGCCCGGAAGGGCCCCGTTCCCCCGCGGGAGGGAGCTTGGAGGCCTGGACTTCACAGGCCTTCCACCCTTTCCGTGAACAGTGGCCCAAGAGGCCCAACCGATTCCACAAACCCCTGGGTCCTCCGCAAATTCCAAGGAGAAGCACCCAATTTCCTCTCTCCCTTGCAAATGTAGCGATGCTTTTTAGCGGGAGACTTGTCCCAGCTCTTCTCGGTGACCTTCCAAATGCTTGAGTGGGGAGAAGACGTGAGTCCTGCCCCAAGTTTCACGGACAACTGTGCACGTATAGGAGGGAACTAACACAGATCTCCCAGAGGCCTCGCTGCAGAACTGGATGCCTCTAGAGTCGTCTAAAAACTGCAGGGTCTGCCTTTGTTTGGGCAAACACAATCTGGCCAGCCATAATCTGCAAGGTGTGTGGGTTGCTTCTGACTGAAACCCGCCCTGGGCCCCCGCAGCCCCATGGGAGCGCCTCCAGGATGGAGCAAGTAGCACTGGCCTCACACCTGGTGTCTGCCTGGCCCAAACCAGGTCTCCCAGCCGGGCCGGCAAGGTTCAGGGGCTGAGCGTCTCGACCTGTGAACCAGGAGGCTGTGGTTCGATTCCCCATCAGGGCACATGGCCAGGTTGTGGACTTGATCCCGGGTAGGGGGGCATGCAGGAGGCACCCGATCCATGATTCTCTCATCATTGATGTTTTTCCTCTCTCTCTCTCTCTCTCTCTCTCTCTCTCTCTCTCTCTCTCTCTCCTCTCTTTCTCTCCCTTCCTCTCTGAAATCAATAAAAACACGTTAAAACTAAATAAATCAGGTCACCTTCATGGCTGGTGTCCTCACCTGAGAGCTGCTTCTGGCTTCATATCCCCACCCACCCACCCATCCCTTTTTATCCCCCTCCCCGCCCAAATTTCTGCAATGCACATTTAATATTTTTATACTCAGAGGAAAGAAAAGGACGTTTTAGCCAGGTTCTTAATCATCCTTCCACGACTGTTAGAAATATGCCTTTGTTTCTAGTGCCTCTCATCTTCATTGGTTAGTGAGATGTCAGTGTCCAGCAGTGACAGCGATGGGGAAAGATGTGCCTACAGCCTGTTTGCTCCCCCTGTGAAAAGGGAGAGACGGGTTCATTCACTTCTGTATCTCATCAGATACCTGATATTGTACCCGGCCTGAGAATGGCCGGCGGAATGGCCCTGGGCAGCAGTCATTGGGGTTTGTCTGTGCCGGGCACAGTTCTAGGCTCTTCGTCGATCTACCAGTGCATTTAATCTGCGACAGCCTTCCATCATCCTCTCTGATGCGGGGGATGAGGAGAGCAGGGCCAGGAGACGTAGCGTTTCCCAGCGGACACAGCTGTTGGGAGTGAACACACAACCCCTAGCATCTGAGTCTACAAGGTACACTATTAAGTCAAGGACGGATATGATCTAGTCCAGTGGTGGGCAAACTGTGGCTGACGAGCCACATGCAGCTCTTTGGCCCCTTCAGGGTGGCTCTTCCACAAAATACCACGGCCTGGGCAAGGCTATGTTGAAGAAGTGGCATTAGAAGAAGTTTAAAAAAAAATTGGCTCTCAAAAGAAATTTCAATTGTTGTACTGTTGATATTTGGCTCTACTGAGTAATGAGTTTGCCGACCACTGATCTAGTCAATGTCCTATACTTACATTTAAGCTTTTTTTTTTTTTTTACCTATTTATTTTTTTAAATGTTTTAATTGACTTCAGAGAGGAAGAGAGATGGAGATAGAAACACCAATGATAATCCTGGCTGGTCTGGCTCAATGAATAGAGCGTTGGCCTGCAGATTGGAGGGTCCCGGGTTTGATTCCGGTCAAGGCCATGTACCTGGGTTGCCCGCACATCCCCAGTGGGGGATCAATGTTTCTCTCTCATCAATGTTTCTAACTCTCTATCACTTCCCCTTCCTCTCTGTAAAAAATCAATAAAATATATTTTTTTAAAGAAACGTCAATGATAAGAAAATCATTGATGGGTTGCCTCCTCCTACATGCCCCCCACTGGGGATCGATCCCACAACCCGGGAATGTGCCCTTGACTGGAGCTGACCTCAGGACCCTTCAGTCCACGACGTCCTTGTTCATCGGTCAGCGCCCAACCTCTGAGCCCCTGCGGAGGGGCGAGCTCAGACCCTGTGGGGTGGCAACCAGACAATCAGGCGAGAACTGGCAGTCACCCAGAGCCACGGGAGCAGCTGGTCACGGAGCCCTCCCAGGGAGGCCAGGGCCAGGCAGATGCCTGCAGGGTGAGGAGGGGTTGTCAAGGCGGAAGGAGGGAGAGGGGGAATCTAATGGAGTCCAGCACACGTGGGAGGCAGAAGCCTGGGCAAAGCACAGCGGGGCTAATCAGGGTGCAGAACAAGAGAGAGAAGAACAAGAAGAAAGAAGAAGAAGCAAAAATAAAAAAGAAAAAGACGAAGGGAGAGAGAGGGAGGAAGGGGAGAGGAGGGAAGAGAGGAGAGAGAGAGAGAGAGAGAGAGAGAGAGAGAGAGAGAGAGAGAGAGAAAAGAGGAGAGAGAGAGGAAGGAATGAGGCCACGGGCAGTGGGCTGGCAAGGCCCGCCACACTCTGGGTCAGGCATTTGGAAAGTCCTAAAGGCAGGTTCCGGCCCATCCCAGAGCCCGAACCTCCTCAGGAGGAGCAATGTTTGCAGCCACTGCACTAGCACCATCCGTTTCCGGTCTGTGTCTCACAGCTGCCATCTCATTCCACCCTCACCCCAGTTCCTAGAGTCTGTAATGGTTATGCTCAGAGTAGTGTGGTTGTCATAGTAACTCAGACATTTAGCTAATAGTTAACACATCCTGTGCTGCAGACAAAGTGTGGAAGCAATAAATTAGTTTCATCCAACAACGTCAAAAGGATAATTTACAGCCCTTGCCGATCCGGCCCAATGGATATAGCATTGGCCTGTGGACCTAAAGGGTCTGGGGTTCGATTCCGGTCAATGGGGTGTACCTTGGTTGCAGGCTCCTCCCCACCCCGGGCCCAGATCAGAGTGTGTGCAGGGCAACCGATCAATGTGTTTCTCACATCGATGTCTCTCTCTAAAAGAACAATTTTTTTTAAATCAATGGAAAAATATCCTTGGGATTAAAAATAAAAATAATTTTAAAAGACAATTTATAAAATAGAAAGAGGGGAGAGAAAGATCTGCAGACTGTCTAGGAACAAGGGACGGCCCAACATTGTTTTCTGTAGAAAAGAGCTTAAGAGGCACCATCTGTTCTTGCAGGAACCAGGAAGTGCCAGAGGAAACAAATGGTGCTTTTCTAGAAACTCTCCCACTGCTGGGGGGTCAGGGCAGCTGCCCGCCTCTGGGGGACCAGCCTTGGGGCTCAGCCCCAGTGGTACCATTTCCGGCCTCAGTGTCTCAGCCCGCCCCCTACTGTGGTGTCAGAAGGGGAGTCCCACGTGGATCTCAGTCAGCCACAGTCAGCCATCTGTGAGGTAGAGTAGGAGGGCCCGAGAGCTCCGAGGGCAATCACAAATAATAGATGTTTGAACTCCGTCTTGTCTCCAAATATGTAACCGGCTTTTCTCAACGAGAAGAATCAGCTTCAGAGATTAGTTCCATTCAATTCATTTAAATCAGCGTTTCTTAAAAACGACTTAAAGCGCGACAAAGGCACAGTATGTTGAAAGTCGCTTGAGTTTCTCTCTTCCTGTTAGTGTTTTGTGTTTGTCCTTCACCCAGTTCCCGAATGAAACGTAGAAGTCAGCAGTGAATTAATTCATAGAAGGATGAGTTCAGTTCCAGAGTATATTTACCTTATCAGCATCAACAAGACGACACATAAGATGCTGAGTTCCCTCTATTAACAAATGGGAAGACATTCCTACTGTGGACGAAGAAAGGGCCACATGCTGACCTGCCCATCTCCGGGAAGGCCTGCGTGGCGGCCTTGCCAACTCGAGAGACCAAAAGTGACCACGAAGGATGGTCTGACATTAGAAACCTTTTAATTAGAAGCAGTTTACTGTGGGTAGTCACGTCCCCGGCCGGGATCCTCCCCGGCGAAGACCAACTCCCACCTTTCATTTTTGATCTAAGATGACACACCTTAGGAAGGTCAGGGTAACTAGTCACTTCCCTTTTCCCGGACCCCCCAGGGCACAGCCAGGGCCCCAGGGCGGAGAGCACAGATTCCCACACTGTCATTGTTATCACGTTAATTGCTGTTAACTACTCTGCACCCACCTGTGTAGGGCAGCAAGCGGCCATCATTTCACTTTCTATCCAATCCCAGGGGTTCCCTGATTGATCATTGTCTCACTAATGGAGAGCTGAGGACAGGAAACCAGAAGGCTAGTCAACAACCTTAATTGCTCTAATCACTCATTGTTTAGTTGAAACACTGTTTAGCTGAAGCCGCCTCCAGCTCAGTTGTCTTATGTAAATTTCTGTTATTGGAGCTTCCTGCCCAAGGGCTATGGGTGGACCCCAGAGTCTCAATAAAAGGGATGGCAAGGCCGGAGCAATAGAGTAGTCCTCCCCTGGAGGTGGGCTCCTCCTTGGCCCCCAATATTCCCAAGTTAATACTTTTCCAGCTTCTTTTCATTTGTGAGCGGCCTTTTCCAGAACCCTGAACCACTCGGGATGTGAAAGGGGTTCTCACATTCCCCACCTGCCCCTTGCTGCCTCCTGCCTCCCTAGTCATCACCCGTGGCTTTCACGTGACCCACTCATGTCCCCTCCTTTGATTCTAACGTACAAAACCAGGTGGAAACCCACCACTGTCCCAATACATTGAGATCCTGCTTCCCAGCCATTGCCGATAGTGTGGCACAAATAAACTTACAAAAATTCTTTCCAGGTTGATGCTTGCAGTGATGTGAACACAGTGTGGCTGAGCCAGAAGGAGGGAGTGGTCACAGGGACGAGGGGGCTACCCGTGTGAACTCGGGGGCCTGGCCCGTGAACATGGGGGTGCGGCCCCAAGTGCCCAGGACAGATCCCCTCTACACATTGAAAGTGGTGAAAGCAAGCAGCACACCTACTTCCCATTCCCATCTGCGTGCTTATGTCCTTCACCCATTAACCTATGGTCGTGGTAAACTGGTAAAAACAAGAGATTTGGGAAAGTCAAATTGTCAAATGGATGCAGATTCTGAACCTTCCAGAGCAGAAACGGTCCAGGTTCCCACAGGCTTGGCCTGCAGTTACTCAATTTAATGCTCATCTAAATTCTTCTACTGACGTATAGACTGCCAATTCGGTATGTGAGCCGATACCCTGAATCCTTATGACACATTCAATCCTTTCAACTTCCTTTTTCTAAATGATATGATCTAGGAAAGGTGAATGTAGTTCAATGTCTAATTTACAATGGTAAATTTTTAAGTGAAGACATAGTAACTTATCTAACCAGTAAACCTAATGGAAGAACTTTAGTAAACTCAAATTAATTAGTTTTTTCTTTTTTAGAAAATAAATTCTGCCTTGCATACACTAGAATAGTGTGCTAACATTTCCCATCATGGCAATTTTTTTTAAAAAGGCATAGAGGCATTTGTTGTTTTTGTTTTTTCTTTTTATTGTTTTTTGCTTTTCATAGAGGCACTTTTAAAGCAAAATTAAGCCAGTGAGACAGCCCAAAAGGTTATCTCGATTAGAAATTCGACTTTTCCCCTAGAAAGCTATATACCCTACATTTAAATATTTATTTAAAATAGTGAAATAGTTTGGTTTCGTTATTAACCTGTTACCTTCTAATATCTGTAATCTGTTAAATAAGATCACTAATTAAACTCACCGTTTAACTTGTTTTTTTTTTCTGTCACAATTTAAAAAGTTAACACATATAAAGCATCAGAATTCTGAATATTATTTGAGTTTTTATTTTTAAATGTCTTTTAATCTTTAGATAAAACATTTACCATTTAAATTGACATTGGAACCGATTAATTTCCCGCAGAGGTAAACAATTGGCTCAGAATTAATGTGGACTCATAAAACAGAAAATATCCTCAATCGTGCCAGTTAGAGGAGCTAACTGTGAACTTGGGACAACATTTAAAGTTAGGTGAGAACAGAACCACAGAGTCATGCTGGTCAGGTAACGAAGCAGACCTGCAGTTCAGGTCAGAGACCCCCCATGAGCGCCGCTGCTGAGAAAATGGGCAGTTCTGATGCCCTCCCAGATCGGCAGGAAATCCTGGCTCCTGGGGCCACGGCCCTTACAGTAAGTTAGGGTTCGGGAACAAGATGTGTGTGCTTTATCCCTGCATCACAAGCCATCTCTTTCCTGGCTCTTTAGTCCTGTTTACAGACATTTTCCTTCTCTAACCTGGGAGGACATGGGCCTTGAAGCGATCCTTTATGGGGCCTGGGCCAGGGCCCTGCGCATGCTCCCGCCCCAACCAGGCCACGGACACGCTTCCGGGCAGCGAGACCGGCCAGCTGCTTTCGGACCGAGGCCCCGCCCAGCGCCAAGGAGACCTTGGGGGGAAAACCCACACGACCCTTCTAAACTACACACCATTTTACCCTACTTTGTAAAAAGTCCGTTTTGTGATCGTAAACCTTATTTCCTTTAAACATTACTTTCACGTTTTAAGTACTTGAAACGTCTTCTCCTTTTCATATATTTTATTGACTTTTGATAAGACAGGGTGAGAGAAAAATATCGGTGAGACACACACCAGCTGACTCCTGCAAGGCCGCCTATTGGGGATCGAACCCAGGATCTCTTGGGTCCGTAGAGCATGCCCAATCCATTCTACCACCCCTGTGTCTCTAACAAAGAAAGGCACCACTTAAACCCAGGGGCAGAGAAGGAATCCTGGATTTGGAAACAAAGTTACTTTGGGCTCAAGTCTGCAGAGATCACAGGCACCTAAAAGGGCGGGTCCCGCCTCCCAGCCCGCAGCCAGATTCTGGTTAGACCTGTACGACCGGCTTTTACTACCAGGATCAGGCAGTTTCTCAAGTTTCCGACTACAGCGCTCTTTGGAAAACGTGGGTGGCTCTGAAAAGAGCCTTTGGGGTCGGGGCGGCCGCGGCGCCTCACTTGGAGCTGGTGTACTTGGTGACGGCCTTGGTGCCCTCGGACACGGCGTGCTTGGCCAGCTCGCCGGGCAGCAGCAGGCGCACGGCCGTCTGGATCTCGCGGGACGTGATGGTGGAGCGCTTGTTGTAGTGCGCCAGGCGCGACGCCTCGCCCGCGATGCGCTCGAAGATGTCGTTGACGAACGAGTTCATGATGCCCATGGCCTTGGACGAGATGCCGGTGTCGGGGTGCACCTGCTTGAGCACCTTGTACACGTACACCGAGTAGCTCTCCTTGCGGCTGCGCTTGCGCTTCTTGCCGTCCTTCTTCTGCGCCTTGGTCACCGCCTTCTTGGAGCCCTTCTTCGGGGCGGGAGCGGACTTGGCTGGTTCGGGCATTTTGAATCCTCAGGACAGCAGGAGGAAAATGGAGCTGGGGCCAAACCTCTGCTACTTATAGGGACTTTATGCTAATGAGGGATGCAGAGAACCCCTTAGTTCATTGGCCGACAAGCGCCAAGGATGTCATCTTTGGGCCGGCCTATGCAAATGAGGCATGGAAATGCGCATGTCCTATTGGTTATGCGACGGAGCCCGTGCCTAGCTAATCAGACAGCCGGGTTTGCTCGCAGGGCTTGCCTATAAAGCCGGCCATGTTCGCCCTCCTCCCAGAGTTGGTCTGCTCAGGCGGGGATCTAGCTTTCTTTTTGCAAAAGCTTTTTGCTTTTTTTCTCTCTCTCTCAATGTCTGGACGCGGGAAGCAGGGCGGCAAGGCGCGCGCCAAGGCCAAGTCGCGGTCCTCGCGGGCCGGCCTGCAGTTCCCCGTGGGCCGCGTGCACCGCCTGCTCCGCAAGGGCAACTACTCGGAGCGGGTCGGCGCGGGCGCGCCCGTGTACCTGGCGGCCGTGCTGGAGTACCTGACGGCCGAGATCCTGGAGCTGGCGGGCAACGCGGCCCGCGACAACAAGAAGACGCGCATCATCCCGCGCCACCTGCAGCTGGCCATCCGCAACGACGAGGAGCTCAACAAGCTGCTGGGCAAGGTGACCATCGCGCAGGGCGGCGTGCTGCCCAACATCCAGGCCGTGCTGCTGCCCAAGAAGACCGAGAGCCACCACAAGGCCAAGGGAAAATAAACCAAGTGCCCACAACCTACCGCCTTCAGCTGCACCCAAAGGCTCTTTTCAGAGCCCCCTCCCCACCTCCGGGAAGAGCTGGTGTCACTTTATGTTAAAGAGGGGGAGCACACACAGAAAGGTAAGTTTTCCTGCAAACCTTTCGGAGCCTAAAAAAGGCTCTGGAGTGATGCTAAAAACGGGGCATCTGTCACAGATGGCCCTAACCACGCTTTTCGGACAGCCGCAGGGCCCGGATCCGGAGAACTGAGCCCTGGGTGGAGGTCTCTAACCTTCAGGTCTCTGCAAATTACTGATGCCCCGGAGGCAGATTGCCGGCGGGTGTGTAACCGCCCCGCCCTGTCCCCCCGAGGGCGTGAGTCTGGGCTCTGGGTGAATAACAATCAGGCTCCCATCCAAGAAACTTCCGAGCAAGGCGAGCCGGGCCCCTGAGGCTGATTCCCGGGCTGAGAAGACCCCCCCCCCCTGAACCAGGACCCGGGTCACATCTCCCCCCCTCACTCCCCCCACCCCACGAATCGTGGGGGGACTGTGGCCGATGCATAACCCTCCGCCTCGGCTCTGTCCTCTGCAAACCGGGACTCAGTGGGTGGTGTCTTCTGCTCGTTGGGTCAGTTAACCATGTAATGCCCCTGACCTGAAGTTCAACTAACTATTTTATACAACTACTGCGTGCTGGGATGTAAGTATATATTTTTGTTGATTTCAGAGGAAGGGAGAAAGAAATATCAAGGATGACGGAATCACTGACTAAGCTGCCTGCTGCACACCTGCCTACTGGAGATCGAGCCTGAAACCTGGGCATCAAGCCCTGACCTCCTGGTTCATAGGTCGATGCTCAAGCACTGAGCTACTCTGGCTGGCTAATCCTCTTTTTATATTCTCAACTAATTTGTGCAGCAATATCCTTTCCTTTATCTACCCCTCATTCCCTGTTTGCTATATATATATATATATATTTGGGTTTTTTTGTTGTTTTTTTACAGAGAGGAAGGGAGATACTTAGAAACATCAATGAAAGTCATTGATCAGCTGCCTCTTGCACGCCCCCTACTGGGGATGTGCCCGCAACCAAGGTACATGCCCTTGCCTGGAATTGAACTTGGGACCCTTGAGTCGGCAGGCCGATGCTCTATCCACTGAGCAAAGCTGGTTTTGGCTGTTTTTTGTTTTTAATGTATCATCTGAACTCTTTTTCACAAGTATGGCAAATCATATTATGAGTTGTAAATAATCACATGTATTTTAAGGTTAGAATTAGGTTAACATGTAAGGGTTTTTCATCTGTCGATCCTAACTTAGAATTACAAATGCAAAGAAATCAAGTATCATGTGTGAGTATTACTGGGAGATATTAGGAGTTCAATGGAGGACCCCTCGTGCGCACTGAAATTGACAATAAGGGGTCATATCTGGCCCAGGAATTCTTCCCTCTGCTTTATTCCAAAACCTGAAGATTGTACCCAACGGGTTAGCATCACAGGAGAGCTACCAACAGACAGCCGCCGCCCGCACTGACACTAAAAACCCGCTGACAAGGGCACGTCCATGGGTTACAGGCACATCCCTGGGGGGAGGTGTGCAGGAGGCAGCTAGTCGATGTTCCTCTCTCATCATTGATCTTTCTAGCTCTCTATCTTTCTCTTTTCTTCTCTGTAAAAAAATCAATAAAATATATTTTTTTAAAATAAGTAGACAAACCTGTGGGCGGTGGGGGAGAGAGATAGTAAGATCATTGTTACTCCAAAAGGAATTAGAAATTAGAATGCACCATGGACACTTCCATAGGAGGTGAATCCCAGGCAGGGAATTCATGTTGCCACGTTGACAACATGCCAGGACTCCGCTTGGGGTGGGGCTTGGGCGACAGGAGAGCGCCCACATTTCTTGGGACTGAGGACGGGAGCGCCTTCCACAGGGGTGAGGCCGCTCCTGAGAAAAGTAAGTGTGCTGAGTCAGCCACCGATCCTGTTACCCGCCTGCGGCCAGCTGGAGCTTACACCTCGCTGGGCTCCTCACTCGGGGACACCAGGCAGGGGCAGAGGGAAAACAAACAGCGGTTCAGTTATGCACAGAAGGGGCACCATTTCTCACCCTCACACCAAGAGGAGGACTCAGGACCGCCGAGGAGGGGGAACAGCCACTGTCCTATGAACTTCGGAGCCAGTGTCCTGGCAATGCTGCTGATTACAGATTGCTATCAGACACGTGGCCCGGCCGGCATAGCTCAGTCTCTCCCTCTCCCTCTCTCTCTGAAATCAATAAAAATATGCATTTTAAGAATAGTCGCTTGGCCTTTTGTCCAACAGGTAGTGTTGGGCAAACAGGTAAATAAGAAGGGTAAGCAATAGACACTTGGGGAGAGGGGGTGTCTACCACCTACCGTGTTTCCCCGAAAATAAGACATCCTCCGAAAATAAGGTTTCCTTCTGAGTGAAATATAAGGCATCCCCTCCCGAAAATAAGGCCCCAGGATTCAGTTTGTCTGGTTTGTGTTGACAACTACCCTACTACCGTACCGTATACAGGTAATAAATTTCCTTTATTTTCATTCAACAACAAATATACCGTATTCTTCTTCATGGAAAAGTAAGACTTCCCCCTGAAAATAAGACCTAGCGCATCTTTGGGAGAAAAAATTAACATAAGACACTGTCTTATTTTCGGGGAAACAGGGTAGAAACAAAAGCCCCACTAGCAATGGGTCACACGCTGGCGGGCGAGACAAAGCCAGCGCTGAGCCACCTGAGACGCCTGTCAGCTCTGCCCCGCCGCATCTCAGCGGAAGGCAGTCACATTCCCCTGCAGGCGAGTTCTATCAGACCCGTCTCCACGCTGGCTCTGCACGCCCGCCCCGTACCATGGATCCTCAGCATGTGCGGTGTGCGGGACACGTACTCAGATCGACTCTGTTCTCAACGTTTATTTCTGCACAGAAATGGAATGATCACTCGGGGTGGGGGGCAGGCTGGAGGGGGTCCATGAGGAGAGGGGAAAGAGGGCATATGTAATACTTTCAACAACAAAGAATTATTTAAAAAATATAACATAAATTCAAAAAACAGGGTAGCCGAAACCAGCTTGGCTCAGTGGATAGAGTGTCGGCCTGTGGACTGAAAGGTCCTGGGTTCGATTCCGGTCAAGGGCATGTACATTGGTTGCGGGCACATCCCTGGTAGGGTGCGTGCAGGAGGCAGCTGGTCGATGTTTCTCATCGATGTTTCTAGCTCTCTATCCCTCTCCCTGCCTCTCTGTAAGAAATCAATAAAGCATATAAAAATAAATAAATAACTGGGGTAATCACTCAGTTTCGGGGATTTGTGGTTTTGTTCCTGGGGCCTGTACCATTCCAGTCAACACTCAATCTGGAGTCCTAGTTGCTAAATTTGGTTGTTTCTAGAGCTGTTTTGCCCAATACACTAGCCACTACCCACCCGTGGCATTTTGTTTTTTTTTTAAAATATATTTTTGTTGACTTCAGAGAGGAAGGGAGAGGGAGAGAGAGAGAGGAACATCAGTGATCAAGGAGAAGCATGGATCGGCTGCCTCCTGCATGACCCCGAGAGGGGATGGATCTCACAACCCAGGCATGTGCCCTTGGCCAGAATTGAGCCTTCAGTCTGCAGGCCGATGTTCTATCCACTGAGCCAAACCAGGCAGGGTCCACCTGTGGCATTTTTAATCTAAACAAGTTAAACATCGGTTGCTCTAACCACATGTCGTGTTGTCCGTGGCTTCTGTGCCGGACATCAAGGGCACAGAGCAGGCCTGTCACCTCAGGAAGTCCCTCTGGTAACTCAGAGCCCAGCACGTCTGGTCCCCGTGGACTGACGTGTTTAAGGGCTCATAACCAGCTTCCTCCAGGGGCACCAGAGAATACAGTTGGTAGATAAGGTACAGGATGCTCGGTTACATTTAAATGTCAGAGAAGCAACGAGTCATTGTATTATATAACTATAGCCCCGAAACATTGCATGAGACAGTCTGCACTAAAACAGAAATTGTTGCCTGCCGGCATGGCCCAGGTTGTGGGCTAGATCCCCGTATGGAGCGAGCGTGCAGGAGGCAGCCGGTCCATATTCTGTCTCCTCATTGACGTTTCTCTCTCTCTCCCTCCCTCTTCCTTCCTCTCTGAAATCAATAAAAAGATGTATTTTTGAAAAAACTCTTCAAAGCAAAAATTGTCCTTTATTGGAAATACATTATATTTGTATTTGCCAAATCCAGCAGCCTTATCTTTTGTTGTTGTTTTTTAAAAATTCATTCTTTTGTTTTCTTGTTCACAGAGCATCTTCCCAGGAGACTGGGCCGCTCTCATCGGGGAGTGTTGTGTTTACGTACAGAGATGAGGCGAGAGGGGTGTGCGTGTTCTTCTCGTGTCCCGGAAGGCTGAGGGAGCCGGGTCAGGGACGCGGACTTGGGTCTCCTTTCTCACCTTCGGGTGCAGAGCTTCTCACGCAGCTGCCTGCGTCCGGAGCGTCTGTCACCCGCGTCAGGTCCCGGGATCGCCTGCAGGGATGGCATCGCCCTCCCGACATCGCCGACTGACGCTGCACCTAGGGAAGTTTCCTCTGAAAAACTTGCTCTGGGCCCACCTCTCCGTGTGCCGTGTGGATGGATGCGGAGAGGAAGGTGGGGGAGGAACTTGTTGAGGGGCAGCTCTCCTTTGTGCAAAAATGTGTCTAGTTTATCGAATGAGTCACACTTTCAGAGGGGGCACGCCAATCAAATAGCAGGGAAAACATGGAGAACCTAGCCCGGCCGACACGACTCAGGGGCTGAGCGTCGACCTCGGAACCAGGTCACTGGTTCATAAACCCAGCCAGGGCACAGGCCTTCGCTGCGGCTCCATCCCCAGTGCGGGCACGCAGGAGGCAGCAGTCCACGCTTCTCTCTCACATGGATGTTTCTGTCTCTCTGCCTCTCCCTTCCTCTCTGAAATCAATAAAACAAACACTTAAAAACAAAGAGAGAGAACTGGAGTGTTTCCACTGGCCTATCCCACCGTTCCCCACGTCGTCATCATTTTTCTTGCCTTCCGGCCCATTCATTGCTCATTGATGTGGAGGCGGGTCCAGAATGAATGGATGCGTGCTCCCCTCCCCGCTTCATTCTTAAAGGAGAGTGGGCGAGGAGTAAAGTAAATTCAGAAGAGGAGTGTGGACTGTGTGCACCCTGCTCTGGCCTGGCCCTCGTGGGTGACAGTTCCTCCCGGAGGCCTTTCGGACGTGGAGACGGGGAGCGTCCCGCGCTGAGCCGTGGGGTCGGGGGTCGGGGGGCCTGCTCCCCGGGCCGGTCGGCACCTGAGCCCGTTCTGGATTTACTTACTCTTGTTCTCTTTTCTGCTGGGATGGTGGGAAGTGGACGGAGAAGTCGAGTCGCCGCTGGGCTGGGCTCAGCGCGCCGTGGGTTGGCCCAGTTCGCAGTGGAGTCTCTTCCCAGCTCTGAGGCGGTGACACCGGGGTCAGGCTGAAGGAGCCGGGGTCACACAGAGGCACGTGGGGAACGAGCATGAGCGGGGTGACCTCCCACCAGCAGCCTGGCGTGGGCAGAGGAAGCGGTGCCCGGGGGAGGGGACGTGAGAGGAGAGGACGGTGGGATTTCACCATCTGTCCACCCGCGGAGAGGGGAGGAACCTACACCAGAGCCCGGCCTGCGTCCGGGTCAGCGGCCCCCACGGGAGGCAGCGCCGGAGCGGAGCCGGCCTGGCAGGCGGGGGGAGGGCCCCGGCGCCTCCCACCAGTGCCCGGTGCCCACTGCCCACTGCCCACTGCCCGGTGCCCAGTGCCCACTGCCCGGTGCCCACTGCCCACTGCCCGGTGCCCGGTGCCCACGCCGCCGTCCCGGGGCTGTGTCAGGCTCGGCGGAGCCTCCTTCCTCCCTTTCCTCTCTTAAACTAAATATTTTTAATATTTTTTATTGATTTCAGAGAGGAAGACAGAGAGAGAGAAACATCAATGATGGCAGATGATCACTCATCGGCTGCCTCCTGCACGTCCGATGCTGGGAATCGAGCCCGAAACCCAGGCCTGGGCCCGCACCGGGAGTCGAACCCTGACCTCCCGGTTCGGAGCTGGACGCTCAGCCTGAGCCACACGGGCCGGGCCGGCCGGGCCTCGTTCCGAGGGCAGCGCCCGGACAGGTGCCCCTCCGGGTTCTGCCCAGGGCGGCCCCCTGCACGGGGAATCGCCCGCCGGCCTGAGCCGCACCGATCCGGCTTTTAAAACACTTTTAAAAACATGTTGTTACTGATTTCAGAGAGAAGGAGAGGGAGGCGGGGAGGGAGAACCATCCATGATGCGATCGAGCCGGACCCCGGGCCGGGCCGGAGGGAACGGCGCCGTGGCCTCCCGGCCCCCGGAGGAGCCCCGCCGGGCCGCCCCGACGCCCCGCGGCTCCTCCTCCGCGGCGGCGGCGCCCTCGGACCCGCGTCCCGGCGCCGAGCTCCTCCTCCTCCTCCCGACCCGGCGCGGCGGGGGGCTGTGTGGCCGCACTGCCGCCGCGTGGCCGCGCGAGGGCGCTGGAGCCGCTCCGGGTCCCGCCGGGATCCCGGGTGGAGGCCGGAGCCGAGCGGAGCCCGTCCCTCCGCGCAGGACTCGCTCCCCCTGCCGCCCCCCCCCCCGCTCCTGCCACCCTCTGCCCTCCCCGCTTCCCCTCCCCCATCCATCCCACCCTGCCACCCGCCCCCCTCCCCGCTCCTTCCCCACCCCCACCCCTGGCACCCTGCTGCCCTCCCTTCTCCCCCGCCCCTCCCACCCTCTGCTCTCCCCTCTCCCCTCTCCCCGCTCCTTCCCCGACCCCCGACCCCGCCCGGGGCCGGTCCCCGCGGCTCCCGCGGCTCTCGCTCCGCGCGGTGAGCGGGGCACGTGCTCTCACAGCCTCTGCCCTGACCAGGGCCTCACACGCTGGATTTGAACCGGCGTTTTCACTCCGTCCCGTCCTGGAAGTCTGCCCTTCTCAGGCCCCGGAGATCTCGTTCATCTTTGTATCCTGCCATCTTTGTACCCTAACCCTAACCCCCCCCCCCAATGCAGGGGCACCCCCCATGGTGCAGGTGCACCCCGGTTCACGCAGCCTCTCCCCGAGTGGGATAACGACCTCTGACACTTGCTCCAGCCACAGCCTCCGTCATGCAGCTCACAGCTGGTTTGTGGCTTTGCTTTCCTATATTTTTTCATTTTCGTTGTTGAAAGTGTCACTTATGTCTCCCCTTTTCCCACCCACCCCCTGCAGTCCACCCCACCTCCCGCCCCAGACCCTCACCTCCCGCCCCAGACACCACCTCCCGCCCCAGACCCCACCCCGGTCCCCGCCCCAGACCCCACCTCCCGCCCCAGACCCTCACCCCCCACCTCCCGCCCCAGACCCCACCCCGGTCCCCGCCCCAGACCCCACCTCCTGCCCCAGGCCCTCACCCCCCACCTCCCGCCCCAGACCCTCACCTCCCGCCCCAGACCCTCACCTCCCGCCCCAGGCCCTCACCTCCCGCCCCAGGCCCTCACCTCCCGCCCCAGACCCCCACCTCCCGCCCCAGGACCCCCACCTCCCGCCCCAGACCCCACCCCGGTCCCCGCCCCAGACCCCACCTCCCGCCCCAGACCCTCACCTCCCGCCCCAGACCCCACCTCCTGCCCCAGGCCCTCACCTCCCGCCCCAGACCCTCACCTCCCGCCCCAGACACCACCTCCTGCCCCAGACCCTCACCTCCCGCCCCAGGCCCCCACCTCCCGCCCCGACCCCCACCTCCTGCCCCAGCCCCCCACCTCCCGCCCCAGGCCCCACCTCCCGCCCCAGGCCCCCACCTCCCGCCCCAGGCCCCCACCTCCCGCCCCAGACCCTCACCTCCCGCCCCAGACCCTCACCTCCCGCCCCAGGCCCCACCTCCCGCCCCAGACCCTCACCTCCTGCCCCAGACCCCACCTCCTGCCCCAGACCCTCACCTCCCGCCCCAGACCCCCACCTCCTGCCCCAGACCCTCAATTCCTGCCCCAGGCCCCCACCTCCTGCTCCAGACCCCACCTCCTGCCCCAGACCCTCACCTCCCGCCCCAGACCCCCTCCTCCTGCCCCAGACCCTCACCTCCCGCCCCAGACCCCCACCTCCTGCCCCAGACCCTCACCTCCCGCCCCAGACCCCCTCCTCCTGCCCCAGACCCTCACCTCCCGCCCCAGACCCCCTCCTCCTGCCCCAGACCCTCACCTCCTGCTCCAGACCCCACCTCCTGCCCCAGACCCTCACCTCCCGCCCCAGACCCCCTCCTCCTGCCCCAGACCCTCACCTCCTGCCCCAGGCCCCCACCTCCTGCCCCAGACCCTCACCTCCCCCCAAAGACCCCACCTCCTGCCCCAGGCCCTCACCTCCCGCCCCAGACCCTCACCTCCCGCCCCAGGCCCTCACCTCCCGCCCCAGACCCCACCTCCTGCCCCAGACCCCCACCTCCCGCCCCAGACCCCCACCTCCCGCCTCCCGCCCCAGACACCACCTCCCGCCCCAGGCCCCCACCTCCCGCCCCAGACCCTCACCTCCCGCCCCAGACCCCACCTCCTGCCCCAGGCCCCCACCTCCCGCCCCAGACCCCCTCCTCCTGCCCCAGACCCTCACCTCCCGCCCCAGACCCCACCTCCCGCCCCAGACCCCCACCTCCCGCCCCAGACCCCACCTCCTGCCCCAGGCCCCCACCTCCCGCCCCAGGCCCCCACCTCCCGCCCCAGGCCCCCACCTCCCGCCTCCCGCCCCAGACACCACCTCCCGCCCCAGGCCCCCACCTCCCGCCCCAGACCCTCACCTCCCGCCCCAGACCCCACCTCCTGCCCCAGGCCCCCACCTCCCGCCCCAGGCCCCCACCTCCCGCCTCCCGCCCCAGACACCACCTCCCGCCCCAGGCCCCCACCTCCCGCCCCAGGCCCCCACCTCCCGCCCCAGACCCCACCTCCCGCCTCCCGCCCCAGACACCACCTCCCGCCCCAGACCCCACCTCCCGCCCCAGACACCACCTCCCGCCCCAGGCCCCACCCCCGGCTCCCACCCGCCAATTCCCACCCCCGACCCCCACCCTCAGGCTCCTATCCCCCCATTCCCACCTCCGGCCCCCACCCCCGGTCCCCACCCCTAAATCCCACCCCGACCCCCACCCCCGGCCCCCACTCCCGGTCCCCACCCCCAAATCCCACCCCCGGGCCCCCACCCCCAGGGGGCTGAAGACCGAGTCCAGACAGGTCAGCCCTTTGATGCCAGAGACAGGCCGAGGCCAGGATAGCGCGTGGCGACAGCGCCCCCTGCGTTGAGCCCGCGCAGTGACGGCTGCTCTCTGCAGAGCTCCCTCCCGCCGAGCACTCAGGCTGACATTTCTTTTTTTTCTTTAAAAAAAAATATATTTTATTGCTTTTTTACAGAGAGGAAGGGAGAGAGAAAGAGAGTTAGAAACATCGATGAGAGAGAAACATCGACCAGCTGCCTCCTGCACACCCCCCACTGGGGATGTGCCCGCAACCAAGGCACATGCCCTTGACCGGAATCGAACCCAGGACCCTTCAGTCCGCAGGCCGGCGCTCTATCCACTGAGCGACACCGGTTTCAGCAGGTCACTGACATTTCATTTTATTTTTAAATACATGTAAGTGCCATCCTTCATTTTATATTATTTTTAAAATTATATATATATGGATTTCAGAGAGGATTGGAGAGGGAGAGAGAGAAACATCCATGATGAGCGAGGATCATGGACCAGCTGCCTCCTGCACGCCCCACACTGGGGATGGAGCCACAACCCTGGCTTGTGTCCTGACTTGGGATCAACCGTGTCCCCTGGTTCAAAGGTCAACCCTCAACCCCGGAGCCACACCGACCGGGCTGAGGTCCACCTGTGAGACCCTCCTCTTGCTCCTTCCGTCCGGCTGCCATTGATCTGACTTCCCAACCTGCAATCCCAAAAGCACTGGTCAGGGCAGCCCGAGCCTCGAGGTCAGGCACCGGAGCGAGCTGGTCCTGGAGGCTGCGCCGTGAGCCCTGAGGCCCGGGAAGGAGGGGCAGGTGCCAGCGGGGCCCCTCATCCGCTCAGGGACATGCAGGGAGCACGCGGGGCAGCTGTGATCTGTTGTTGTTAATCCTCCCGGGAGGACGTGTTCCCATTCATTATTCATTCACTCGTTTAGAGAGAATGGGCAGGGAAGGACCAGAGAGAAACCTCAATGCGAGAGAAACACATCATCGCCCCCGGCACGCACCCGACCAAGGCCCGGGGTCCAGCCTGCCACCGAGGTATGTGTCCTTGCCCAGAATCGAGCCCGGTCCACGGGCTGGAGCTCTATCCACTGGGCTACACCGGCTGGGCGGGAAACGGTGGTTTTTTATTAAGAGCGACCACCTGGGACCAGCAGTGGAGACGCTGGGCCAGGGATTCTCCTTGTCCACGGGCAGCCGGGGCCCAGTCCTCCGCCTGTGGCCGCTCCTGTCCTGACTCCTCCGACGCCCGCCTGGAGCCGGGCCAGGTAGGGATCTGTGGACGTGAGGATTCGGTCGCTGCCGCCCCCACCCGCCCACCGTGCGGTCATACCCGGTGGCCAGTCAGTCGCCACGGCCAGTGAGCACAGGTGAGTGACAGTCACTCCCTGAGCTGGGCGGGACCCCGAGGAACTTGATAATATCGAGCTTTCTGAGGCTGTTATGGCCGGCAAGACCGGTCAAGGCAGGGCTCCAGCCCAGGGGAGGAATGAACAACCAGACCCACCACAAAGAATGGAGTATGATGCGCTTTACGTTAGTCATAAAACTGACTCTGGTGGCAATCCCCAGCCCCAGGCACGTCCTGTTCCAGGTGACCGAAGGCGGCCCACACAGACCAGACCGGGTCACACAGGAGTCCCCGCCCCAGGGGCTGTGCAAACCTTTAACGATGTTACTGCACGAGTGGAATTTTTCATAGCTCATAGCTGACCTTTCTTTGTTAAAGACTTTTTAGCCAATCATAAACTGCCAGGCATCCCTAGGATGGGGACAAAAGCAGTGTGCTTGTAAGGGCCCCAAGATTGAGGAATTGGCCTCCCCCACTGCCTGTTCCAGGATGTGACCTTTACGGTTAAAGATTAGACAGGGATGAGGTCAGTTCTTTACGGTTGAAGATTAGGCAAGAATGAAATCAGTCCCCAGAAACTCCCTACCCTGAGGACTTACCCAGAGGAATGGGAAGGGGGGAGGCAAAGGGGCTTGCAAGGTTACCAGATGGGACTGTTGACTAAGCATAGACCCTGTCATAAAACATGTAATTAACGAGCCCAGCTCCCCTTCTTGGAATTTCTTTGTTCCCTTCCTCCCCCTCCGTGTGTAACCCCACCTGGGTGTGGTTTTTGCCTTTATAAACTCATGTTCTGCAGTTGCTCGGCGCTCCAGTCAGCCAGCACTTCCCTCGGGTTGCTGTCTGCCTGCCTGAGAGCCCCTGCACTGCGCTTGTAATAAAATCCTCATGCTTTTTGCATCAAGTTTCGGTCTCTGCGTTTGACTTGGGGTCGTCGCCCACTCCATCGGACTCACCGGGGGTCTTGGGACCTTACAGGAGCATGATGAGCTTTACGTTAGTCATAAAACTAACTCTCCTTGCAGTCCCCAGCCCCCAGGCACGTCCTGTTCAGTGACCGCAAGGCGGCCCACACAGACCAGACCAGGTCACACAGAAGCCCCTGCCCCAGGGGCTGTGCAAACTTTTAATGATGTTACTGCACGAGTGGACGTTTTCATAGCTCACAGCTGACCTTCTTTGTGAAGACTCTTTAGCCAATCATAAACTGCCAGGCACCCTTAGGACGGGGACAAAAGTAGTGTGCTGAGAGTGGATCGGGGCTCTCATTCCTCGCTGCTGTGTCAGTTGAGACGTGAGCCTGGACTCGAGTTCGTACTAAAGGCTTCCTAAATTTCTAATTGGCTGACTGGTGGTCGTCATCAGCGGGTTGCCCCACAACAAGACCAACTGGAGTTCCTGGCTCAGAAGCATCTGGATCAAGACTGAAATCTGCCCACGTGATTGCTAACACACACACAAACATGGGAGGAAACTGGTCTAGCAAGGCTTGTCGGGCCATAAAAACTGAGAACAAGCCGCTGCCCCGGGGGGTGGGGGGCGGGGATGTTGCTATCACCAGCCCCAGGAAAATCATTGAATATGGCCTGGGGACCCCCAACCCCCGGGGCCTTCCTGTGAGCCCAGGAAAGGGGGCGGAACCATATCTGCAAGACAAAGGCCCCAGAAGGCTGTAAACAGTGAAGCCCTCAGTGCCTTTCTTCACTCTGATTTGGAAATTATTCCCCAAGTCCTCTGTTGTTAGTAAACGGGGCCCCTTCCTTTCCCTAGGAAGCGTGCTTGGTGTTTCTTTGTCCTTCTACAGCCCTAAAAACCCAACACACAAAACCTACATTTATACCCGAGGCGACTGCAGGTAAAACTCTCCCAGAAACATAACCTCAATCACCCAGGATGGGATTTCCTGATCAAATACCAGTAAGATCATCAGCACCTGGTCCTCTCCACAGAGAGAGGAGAGCCAGTCTGGCCTGGCCGGCGGGGCTCAGGGGTTGAGCCTCCATCTATGAAGCAGGAGGTCAGGGTTCGATTCCCGGTCAGGGCACAGGCCCAGGTTGCAGGCTCCATCCATCCACAGGGTGGGGCGTGCAGGAGGCAGCAGCTGCTCCAAGTTTCCCCCTCATCATTGATATATCTATCTCTGTTTCCCTCTCCCTTCCTCTCTGAAATTAATAAAAATATCAAATATATAAAAGGCCAATAGGCTGTGTCCCACCGCCCGGGTAATGACGTCGTGTAGCATTGCCCGGCTTCCTCTCCCTAGCGACTAGCCTCCTTGGAGTTTCTTCATTCCAGGAACACGACTTGCTTTATAATATGAACGAAAGAAGCCACATGCTAACCGGACAAGCTCTGGGGAGGCCTGCATGGCAGTCTTGCAAACTCAGAGATGTAAAATAACCACAAAAGATGGTTTGAAAATTAAATATCTAACTACAAACAGGTTATAGTGGGTAGTCATGTCTTAGTGTTTCCCAAACTTTTGACATATGTGAACCCCTTCTATAATTTTCCTAAGGCTGAGTACCACTCATCAAAAAAAAAAAAAAGATGTATGTTTAATAACAATCAAAATATATTTATTTTTTATTTTTTGGTACATACACAAAATAATAATAAACGAAAAATAAAATTATTCATGATAAAATATAAATAAAAGTTATATTATAAATAACATTTATTTGCACACAAGACGACCTCACACCTCACAAGACTTTCTTGACTTGACTCATGAGAATGTAGAATTAGTCGCAGCTAAGCACAGTGCAGTGCATATCCCCACCAAACTCTTCTGGTACCCCTGGGGGTACGCGTACCACACTTTGGGAAACACTGTCCTAGACCAATATTTCACCTGACAAAGATCAACTTAGATCTTCACTGAGCCCATTTGTCTTTTTGCCTCTAAGATAACTTATCTGTGAGATGTCTGGGTAACTTGTAACTTCCTTTTTACCCCGGGCCCCTCAGGGCACAACAAATGGCCTCGAGACATTCCTCATTGTAATTGTTATCAAGTTAATTGTCAACTGTTAATTACATTAGAGTATCCTGTATCCATCTCTGTAAAAGAAGCTCAGGTCCATCATTTCACTTTTCACCCTATCCCAGAAGTCCCCGGGTCTTCTCCCCTCCCCCCCCCACTCTGCTCTGCCCCACCTCCCAAATCTATCACCAATGAATTTCATGTAACTCACCTACGTCCCTTTCCTTTGATTGCAATGTATAAATATAGAAATGTAACCCTGCATTCTCTGGAGCATTATCTCAATCCGTTGCTGTTCTGCTTCCCGGCACATGTCGACAATTTGGCTCGAATAAACTCACAAAAATTCTTTAAAGGTTTCAATTGTTTTTTTCCCCGTTAACACTAGCCAGGTGCAAACATTTCACACTGTAACCAAATGTCTGTGAAGCATTTCCCGTGCCTCAATTCATTTGATCCTCACAGAAGTCTTGGAGTGGGTAGACAGGAGACTCGTTGGAATCCTCTTTTCTTTTCATTAACCAGAAAACAGAGATTTAGAAAGCTTAGAAACTTGACCCAACTGAAAGGAAGTCAGAAATGGTGGACTATGAAAATGACTTCAGGTTTTCTCACTGCACAGAATATAGTCAAACACTGCTGCGGTTAAATATTTTACCCTCTGCTCTCCCTGCGAGATCTATAATAATAATAATGTGCTTATATTTACTGCCGTGTTGCTGACAATTACCTGGAAGAGAAGTTGGGGTGGCTCACTCGGCTGGAAAAGGTTTACCTACATCAGAAAGCAGGAAGTTCATTCTGTATCTATAAAAGGCT
This sequence comes from Vespertilio murinus, assembly GCA_963924515.1. Taxonomy (NCBI): domain Eukaryota; kingdom Metazoa; phylum Chordata; class Mammalia; order Chiroptera; family Vespertilionidae; genus Vespertilio; species Vespertilio murinus. The sequence continues at coordinate 429,696 of OZ004719.1, read as the reverse complement.
ACGTGGATTCGCGCATGCCCAACACATAGAAAGCTCTTGCTGGCGCCAATCCCACGCTTGTTTCCATCTGTCACTGTCAATCACGAATTTGGTTGACATTCTATTATAGAGACATTAAAATGTTTCTTCTAATTAATTTCCTCTCAACGTGCACGAATTCGCCATGGGGTCCCGGCAGCGCCGGCTGCGATCTGGTGGGATGTCACTCTGGGATGGTGGCGGGGCCCGTGTCCCACTTGGGGGAAGCCCAGTGGGTCTGCGGGCACCAGGTCCCTCCTCCGCGGGGGCATTTCTGTGCGGTCCCCGCAGCTCCCGCATTGAGCGAGTGCCCTCTGGTGGTCAGTGTGCGTCCCTGCAAGTGGTAGGACCCAGGGAGGGGACACATAGCATATGAGCCTTTAATACAGGTGGACGAGTGGCCTGGGGCACGAAATTCGTGCACGTTAAAAAGGGGTTAATTAGAGGAAATAATTTAATATTGCTCTTTTCCCTTTCTGTATAATAGAAGTGTCAGAGATGAAAGAAAATTAATAAAATGTAAGAGTCTGGGACACACCACAGGTCCCAGAGTCAAGTCCGCATGCATCCACATGCACCTCAAAATCACGGGAGACCCAGAACCCAGTCACCCCGCTCCCATTGGGCTAGATCCAGGCCTGGCCAGTCCCACCCTTGTCAAGCCCGGCCAGGCAGGGGAAGTAGCCTCAGGTCCTTGCTGATTGCTCCTCAAGGCTCCTCAAGGGATCTTGGCCTCAGCTGTGGGTGCAGCCATCTTTGTGATGGAGTGATGGTCAGTGAGCATATTCCCTCTTCATTAGGCTGTGGCACAGGGCATGAACCAGTTCCATTGAAACTGTTTAGACACCAAGGCTTTAAACACTTGACATTTTACGTCACTTTTGTACCACATTCAGCACTAATCTAAATAAGACGACTTTTAAACATCTTGCGAATGTTTCATCATGTAGTTAGGTCTTCTCGATTTTACTTCAGTAGGACCGGTGTATTGCAATGGGATCCACCAGCATCAGCCAAAAGAAATCAGCAAGGATGCAGGCGGGCCCTAACCGGTTTGGCTCAGCGGATAGAGCGTCGGCCTGCGGACTGAAGGGTCCCAGGTTCGATTCTGGCCAGGGGCATGTACTTTGGTTGGGGGTACATCCCCAGTGGGAGGTGTGTAGGAGGCAGCTGATCGATGTTTCTCTCTCAGTTGAAGTTTCTAGCTCTCTATTCCTCTCCTTTCCTCTCTGCAAAATATCAATAAAATATTTTTTTTAAAAGAAAAAAAGAACACAGGCAGATTTCTCAATGTGCACCTCCACTTCCAGGGACTTTATGGACGTCCTTGGTAGGGTCTGTTGTGTGTACAACTATGGGGCAATAAAACTAAAAGTCAATGTGATCACCAAAACCCATGTTACAACCAGCCGCCACACCCACAGAATAATATTATAGCAATGTAGGCACTGGCTAAAATTATGTGTTTTTTTTTCTCTCTCAAGGGTATGGCCTGCAGATTCTAGAGACAAGTCCACCCAGCTCATTTCGCTGGAGAAGCTCCTTGGGTTGGGTGCTCATTGCCAAGGTTCTTCTGTGTTGGACAGCTACCCAAGGACGCCGCTCTCCAGAGACCTCGCAAAGAAAGACAAGCAAACTCGTCTTCCAGAGGGCGCGGCTCCACCTCCTTAGCCCCTGGAAACTCCGGGGCTGGGAGGGACGGGAGATGAAGCCGGTCACTCAGTCCCCCGTGGACCCTGTTTTCTTCTTTCTGCAGCGCTGCGTGGGACGCTTCCGGGCCATGGTCCTCAGGAGGGAAGCCATCTGGTGGGTGGACGAGTTCTTGATCCGCTATTCAATCATATGGGGGCCTGGGTTCCTCTAACAGTAGGAGCCGGTGCCTTGTAAGCTCCACTTCTGATTCGCGTCCCTTTATGGCCAACATCTGAATTTCCAGTCTACCTAGGGAATTACAAGGGGACCCTAAGGTGTGGGCTGAGAGAACTCAGCAAGACCACGGGCGTTCCTGAGGGTGCGCCTCCGCTGCCAGGGACTGTGTGGACATCCCCTGTGGGGTACGTGCAAATGAACCCTTTCCAATTTCCGTGCACCCTGGGCTTGGCCTCCCCTAACCCTCCCCAAGACCCTGATTCGGAGGCATCTGAACTTCTGGAGCAGTTGTCCTGGGGAAGGGAACCAGCAGCCCCGCCCCCAACCCTTGGGAGCAGAAGGTGAACGAACTATGGAAAGGAATGGTTTAAAATCGCGGGTGCTGCCCCCAGAAAACCGTGGGCAGCACGGGCTGATGTCTCGGGGTTCCAAAATGGGACCCCTCGTGGGCAATAATTCGTTTGGCATTAAAGGAATCCAGCTCGATGAACTCAAATGCCCTCGGCTCCATAGGCAGGACTCTCGGAGGAGCCTGTGTTACTTCCCTCACTTAAGGGCAGATTTATAATAAAAATCTTCATTCCAGGGGCATGGTTTTTGGATGTACGAGAAGCTAACCACTTGGAGAATCCTACGCGAGAGGTCAGAAAACTCCACCGTGAAAGATCGGTGCATAATTTACGCAGAAAATAGAAAGTTTTGTTTCTCGGAGTTGAATTCTGACGCGCACGGTGGGAAATATGGCCAGTTTTTCGCATAAAGGTGCGTCGTTCCCGCGCAACGGGACCCCGGGGAGAAGCCCGAGACTTCGGGGATCCCTCTCCGAGCAAAACCGGGCGGTTCGGCGCAGGGGATTTTGATATTTTGAGCATTTTTCGAGGTGTAACAAACACAACTCGGGATCCGACAGGACACTCCGCAGCTGCCAGCGAGGCGGGCTGGACAGCGCACCAATCACGGCGCAGCTCCGCCCTATATAAGCGCGCGGGCGCGGCGGCGCGGCCTGAGTCCCGGCCAGTGTCGCTCTTCCGGCTCGAGTTCGCTCCCCGCCCGCCGTCACCATGTCCGAGACCGCGCCCGCCGCCCCCGCCGCGCCGGCCCCCGCCGAGAAGGCCCCGGCGAAGAAGAAGGCGGCGCGCAAGTCCGCCGGCGCCGCCAAGCGCAAGGCGTCCGGGCCGCCGGTGTCCGAGCTCATCACCCGGGCGGTGGCCGCGTCCAAGGAGCGCAGCGGCGTGTCGCTGGCCGCGCTCAAGAAGGCGCTGGCGGCCGCGGGCTACGACGTGGAGAAGAACAACAGCCGCATCAAGCTGGGCCTCCGGAGCCTGGTGAGCAAGGGCACCCTGGTGCAGACCAAGGGCACCGGCGCCTCGGGCTCCTTCAAGCTCAACAAGAAGGCGGCCTCCGGCGAGGCCAAGCCCAAGGCCAGGAAGGCGGGCGCCGCGGCCAAGGCCAAGAAGGCGGCCGGGGCGGCCAAGAAGCCTAAGAAGCCCGCGGGCGCCGCCTCCGCCCCCAAGAAGGCGGCCAAGAAGACCCCGAAGAAGGCCAAGAAGCCGGCGGCGGCCGCGGGGGCCAAGAAGGCGGCCAAGAGCCCCAAGAAGGCGAAGGCCGCCAAGCCCAAGAAGGTCGCCAAGAGCCCCGCCAAGGCCAAAGCGGTGAAGCCCAAGACGGCGAAGCCCAAGGTCTCCAAGGCCAAGGCGGCCAAGCCGAAGAAGGCGGCCAAGAAGAAGTAAAGTCCCTTTGGCCGACTGTTAGGAACACAACCCCAAAGGCTCTTTTCAGAGCCACCCACCGGCCCCTGGAAAGAGCTGTGGCACTTGTTCCTGGTCGTCCCCCCTCCCCGGGCTGGGCAGCGGAGATGGGTGTGCGGGTCACGGGTGGGGAGGGTTCCTGGGTTAGGTTCCTGGCATGGGGCTGAGTCGGGGCTCCACTTGTTGCAGTGTCAGGATCGGTGGGGTTTAGCTGGACTTGGAGGCTGACTTAGGACCTGACTCCGGCTTGGTTTGTCCATGTGATCCGCGGAGCGCAAAGCTACTTGGATACAAAGTTTGCCCGCGCGCACTGGCGGGAGTGCAGCATTTACGTTGCTATGGGTGTTTGGCGACCCCTGTAGGCGCGCGAGTGTCTACGACGTATGTAACCATTTGGGACATCATGAGAGTTAGAATTAACATCTGGGTGGTAGATAATAAAGGGGAAGATAGGCCCAGGCAGTTAAAATGCTTTAGGACTTTTTTATTTTGGGAAGGACGGTGGTAGAGGAAAAGGAAAATAAAGACATGGATCGGTTTCCTCCAGCAAGCGCCCCTGTGCTGGGGAGGAGCCTGCAACCGAGGTAGGAATCGAACCCGGGACCCCTGGGTCCACAGGCCCACACGCCCTATCCTCAGGGCCACACCGGCCAGGGGCGAACTCGGGAGCTCGGATAGAACTGAGGATGCGAGGTCTCAGGGTCGCACAGCTCGTGGCTGAGCGCCGCGCCGCGGGCGCGCGACCCTGCGTTTCCCAGGCGCAGCCTCGGCGCCCGCTCCTGCGCCCCGGAGACAAGCGCGGCCGCCAGGTGTCCGCGGGCACGGCCAGGAGCGGCCCAGCCCGCTGACGGCCTCCGCCCACAGCCTGCGGCGGGCGCCGGGGGGAAGTTGCCTGGGCTCTGAGGCACGGCACCGCCCAGGCCGAGGGCTCTGGTAGCTCTGGGCCACATCCGATTGGGTCCAGCACGGTAATCACAGGGCCAATGAAAAGGTCCGATGAAAAGTTTATTTACATGCTCATTTGTGACGACAACCTACGGATAACCCAATCAGGATCCAAACCTTGCTAGCCTCATTTGAATGCTTCGTCTATAAATAATCGTGCCAGGGTTGAGGGACCATTTCCTCCAGTGTTAGGTAGGTTGGCACCTGTCCCTCTTATGCCCGAGCCCGCCAAATCGGCGCCTTAGGAGCCTGACAAGCAGATGATTTGGGGCTAAAGGCCGTCTTAGCCTTGGGCACAAGAGAGGGTTCTACCCCTCCATTACCTGCCACTGGAATTAGGGACCTCGCCCATGAGAGCATCGGGAAGAACCTGTTTGGCCTGTTTATGGGGCGGGACAAACTTCCATGGACCTGCTCTTCTCAGGCTGACACAACCAAGGCTGGGAAGCCCTCAAAGTGGGAGACAGACAGCACCCCTAGCTCCGAACGTCTTGTATCCCTGTTGTCCTGTCTCCAAGCCCCTCACAGATGCAGCTGTCTGACTTATGTATGCGGGGTCCCTGTGTGCACAACATTAAATGTGCATTTCTCATGTTAATATTTTTGAAGCAAAAGAATCAGAGGAAAAGGAGACTTTTCCCCCCCTCCCACACAAAGGCAAGTGGGTGCCATTGAAATCCAGAATAATACTTTTCATTTCAATATTCTTAAATGCCATGAAGAGAGCCACTAAGAAATCAAGGACCTCTCCAGCCCAGGGAGCTGACCCTGTGACACCCCAAGAACCCCAAACACCCCGGCTGGCTTTTAACCAAAGTTGAACTTTGCTTTGAGGGGGTTTATGAAGCCTCTCCATGATGGAGAGCCTGATAAGAAATCTTTCTCGGTGAAGCTGGGCATCAGAGCAAGAGCTATACCTTTGGGGTCGAAGAATGAACTAGAAACACACAAACAATCACACTGGTTATTGCAAGGAAGAGTCTGCCCCACGAACTAAACACACACAAACAATCACGCTGGTTATTGCGACAAAGAGTCTGCCCCGAACCCTAGGGCCCAGCAGGACAGGTTTCACCACCAAGGGTTTGGACTAAAAGCCCAGCTGACTTGTTCCTGGCAGTTAACACCACCGGGATTCACCCAGGCTGAGGACTGAGTGTAGGGATACCCCACACTGGTTCTGAGCCCTGGAACCACCTGGTAAAGGCAAATACAAATCCTCCCAGAAGAAAAAAGCTGTTTTAGGCCTTGGGAAATCTCCAGTGACACAATATCAAATCACAACCAAAACAAACCAAATACACCATGAACCAGGAAACCATGGCAAGAACAAGAGCAACAAACACTTGGCCAAAACAAGTGTGTGTTTTCAGGCTTGGGGTGGGGGGTCACTGGATTATTCTTGCTCATTTCAAAATAAGTAAAAAGGCAATTAAAAGACTTTCAGTGACTAACTGTAATAGCTGTAAAACTAAACAACAGAAAACACCTTGTGCATTCACAGATTTGAAAAAGAAGAAAGTGGAGCTCAGAGATATTTAAAATTTTGTTCCAGAACACCACAATAAAAAATAAATAAAATAACCAAATGGGAATGATGAGCTGCCTCCTGCACACCCCCCACTGGGGATGCTCCCTAACCATGGAGTTGAAGCAGGACCTCCTGGTTCATAGGTCAACCCTCAACCACGGACCCACCACGGCCCGGCACATGTAAAACTCAAAAACAGTTCCGACAATCTTTTATGGACCTAGCAATTGCTACCGGTTATATTTTTTTCAGTCGCTGATTTAAAATGTAAATCAGAGTAGCCAGTTCTCTGCAACTCAAAAACTTAGGGGAGGGAATGTGAGCTTTTACCTGCTTGAATACCATCCTAAGAGGGGTCGTTGTGGGATGTGGAGCACGGAGCCTATATTTTTCAGGAACACCTCCAGACTAAGTGTTATCTCTTCATGCTAACAATGGCTAAAGTGTAGGCAACCCCGCAGAGACACTTCATAGCAAATGTAAAAAGGATCTGCTTCATTGTGTAGCCAATACTAATGCAGGTGGAAAAAATGGAGCCTAACAAACACCTTTTATTTTTATTTTTTTCCAATTAGGGCAGAGATGAATGCAGAGAAGAAATGAAAGCAAGCAGTAACTGAACATGTGTATCACCCCCCAGACGTCATGAAGAACGAGCCTGATCTGCCTGAGAATAAGGACTGTTTCCCCCACACAATCCAACCCCGCCTGGCTCCTGCACATCGATTCATCAAAAGGTCGTTCCCGGAAAGGAGGAGCCCAAGCAGGGTGTTTTATTTTAGCGATTTTATTTTATTACCTGCTTCAGTCATAGAAATAGCATTTACTTCGGTCACAAGCCTACTTACTGGGAATTCATTATTTTGCCTAGAGAAGTCTGGATGAGAGGATTGGCAACACATCTGTGATGTGATTAATAAAATGTGTGTAGAAAGTCCTGGAGTTCTGCAATCATTTTTAATTCAAATCTTTCTCCGAACATACCCCCTTTTCTAAACACACAATTTATTTTTCACGTATTTTCTGGCTTCAAGGTCTGAGTAGGTGAGGCCTCAGCACTGTCTCGGCGGTGGTGACCGCCTTAAAGGGAAACAGTCATGTAGCGGACGCTGGAGAGTTCACAGCCGGCGCCGGGACGAAGGGAAACAGCGCTTTAAAGCATCTCAACCCTGAGTGCGCCCCGAACCGCTAGATGGACGTAGAGCCCGGCCATTGGTCTCTTCCTGTTTCCCAGGCGACGCCCGAGCATCTGCTCCGGAGGTCACACTGGGGGAACTGTCCTTCCCTTCTCCAAGCGGCCACACAAGCCCGACCGCCACGGAGGCTTACACGGGAGGGAGGCCACTCTCCCGGAGCGGGACGAAGGGGTGGGAAGGAAATCGCGCCACGCCCCGCTTCCGCCATCTCCCCACTCCCAGGCCTTCGAACCAGGCTTCCTCCTCCGGCCATCCATCACGCCCTTCTACCAAGTCTCCGTTCCCGGGAACTTGCCCTAGGTCTTCCTTCTGGGGCCATGAGGCCCCGCCCGCCCCGCTTTTCCTAACTCATACCGCTCCCGCTAGGGTCGTCCTGGACTCAACCCCACACTTCGCTTCCGGTGTCTCCCCTTCCCGCCCCCTCTCCACCCCCTAACCACGCCCCTCGGCGCATGCGTCCTCCAGTACTCGACCTCACGCCCCACTTCCGGTGTCTCCCCTAAACGCGCCCCCGCGCATGCGTCCTCCAGTACTCGACCTCACGCCCCACTTCCGGTGTCTCCCCTAACCACGCCCCCCGCGCATGCGTCTTCCAGTACTCGACCTCACGCCCCACTTCCGGCGTCTCCCCTAACCACGCCCCCCGCGCATGCGTCTTCCAGTACTCGACCTCACGCCCTACTTCCTGTGTCTCCCCTAAACGCGCCCTCCGCGCAAGCATCCTCCAGTTCTCAACCTCAGCCCCGTTTCCGGTGACTCCCCCAACTACAACCCTCCGCGCATGCGTCCTCCTAATGCTGCCAGGCCTGTTCTTCCCTCCTTTCTGCGTACCCACACTCCTCCGCGGACTCTACGCGCCCGCGTCCCTACACGCTGGCTTCCGGTCCCTCCACCACGTGACAGGGACGCACGTTACGCCTCCACGTTGCGCACTCTGTTCCCGCCGCCCCCCCGCCCCCCACGGGGTCTCCGGCGCGAACTTCCGCTTGTCGCCTGCCGCTTGCTGGTCCGCAGACCATGGGGTCCTGGCCGCTTTGGGGCAAGGTGACCAGACGTCCCGATTTTTAACAATTTGTCCCGCTTCCCGCGGCGTTTTAAAAAATTTAGGACCTTTTTTTTAAACGCCGCGGGACGAGGGACAAATTGTTAAAATTCGGGAGGTCTGGTCACCTTGCTTTTGGGGTGAGCCGTCCTCCGGGCCATTCATAGAGAAAAGCAGAAAACCGAGCAGTTTGGTGTCGGAGGAGCAGGCTCCGCCCTCCGCGGTCCGTGTTCCCCTCCCCGAGGCTGAGGGCACCCCTCAAGCTTCCCAAACGCCCTGCCCGCGGCACCCGCTGCCGACACCACGCGTGCAGGGCATTGGTGTGCGGACTAGGATGTCCGAGCGTGAGTGTGTGGGGTTATGTTTTCCTATTTAAAGAAGCGATGTCTTAAATGTCATCTTCAGGCCGTCCTAGGGCCCACAGTTCTTCCAGAGGCTCGCGAAGATACTGCAACTCCTAAAATCAGGAGGAAAAATAAACGTTCAGCTCAACCAACATGTGAAAGTATTAAGCTTTGCATAATTTAAGTGTTCTTTTTGTTATTGTTATTTTCATAAGGGAAGGAGCCTGAGCCACAAAAGACGGTTCAGACTTGGGTGCAGGTGGCACAGGCGCCTTCCCTGTTCAGTTGCATTTTATTTAGTTACTAGCGGTCCGGAGCGTGAAATTCTTGCACTGGAGGGGAGGGGGGTCCCCCGGCCAGGCCCGTGCCTGTCACAGTGCAGGAGCCCGGGACCCATCGATGATTGCCCCAAAGGGGTAGGCCAGAGCTGAGGGAGGCCTGCGGACCCGCGGGCTGGGCCTGGGAGAGGACTGCGGACCCCGGCCCAGGCGCAGAGAACCACGCGGCGACCCTGCCCACCTGCGCCTGCTGTGCTCCCAGCCTGCTCATCAGTCCTGACTGACAGCGTCCTGACCAATGTACAGATTGCCCTGTTCCTATAGGTTGTTTTGCAAACGCCCAGGCGTCTCCAGTGCTTTCCAGATGTTTGTAAGTCATTCTCCTAACACACCTGTGAGCCCTCATCCTCCCGATCTTACCCACGGAATTACAGATTCACCCAAAGCTTAGCTTAATGTGCCGGACGGCCTAGTCACTCCCAGCAGGAGGTTCCGCTCCGGGGTCCCTGCTCTCAGCCGTCACTCGGGAGGACATGGCCTGTGGGTAACTAATCGGCCATTCCAGAAAGCGGCAGGAAACGTTTAAACCCACTCCAGCCAGGCTCTGAACCCTCTGGTCAGCTCGGCAAAGAAAGACGAGCAAACACGGGCCTCGCTCCTGACTCCTGGAGGCTATGCCTCAGGATCACCCCAGCCCCTCTGAAAGCGCCAGCCCAGAGAGGGAATCCACCATTCCTTATTTCTGTGTGTGTGTGTGTGTGTGTGTTTGGGAAAGGGGCGGTCATCTGGGATATTCTTGCCCATCAACATGACTTTTACAATGCTTCACCAAAACTCCATCAGGGCGTTGTGGCATGCATTACCGGTTCGGGTTATTTTTTAATTTATGAGCATTTCAGCACATTAAATCATCACAAGACATAAACGTTGCATAGCTAGCAATCAATACAAGTAAATCTTCGTGTGTCTCCCTTAGTGGCATTTCATAGTTTTATTTATATGGATCTGGAGTGTTTGTTTTTCTTTCTTCTTGGCTTTAGAATCCTTTGCCTCTTGTGCAATTGTAAATGGTGTGAGGGTTTTATTTCCATTCCAGGTGGGTCGCTACTGATGTCATAGAAAGGCCATGATGTCCTATGTCCACCCACCCTGTAGCACCGTGAAATCTAAGCGTGTATACATACTCATGGGTTTTTGCAATGACATATTTTCACACAAGAAAGATAATATCTTTTCTTATTGAATCGCTGTCTTTAGTACTTCCTGTCTTGGTCTAAAAATATTGGCTGGGCCCTTGGTGCCATGACAAATAGGAGTAGTACCAAAAAATAGGACTTTTGCTTTACTTTTTTGGAATCCTTCCAAAATTGATCATTAAATTTCATGCACACTGTAGGTACTCCTTATGAAATAGCTACTCCTTTTCATTCTCAGTATATTGAAAATGCCTGATAAAAATGTTTAAAAAGTATAAGATGGTAGGGTGTTATCTTAAACTTCCACTATATCAATGATGATGACCACATAGTTTTTCTCTAATATCTCTCACTGGAAGATTTGCGATGTTAAACTTTTCTTCCATTCTTGGAATAAGCCCTACATGTCTACTACTACTTTTCAAATAATATATTCCTCTTGCTTTTCATGTGTTTGTGTTTTAAATACCACCTTGTAAATGAGTGTCCATAAGACAAAACTATAGCTTTCTCTCCTGTCTCTTCCTTTGTTTCTATGTAGGGCAGGTGCATAATGAGGTCATGCATTTTCAAAGGGGAAAGGGGGGAAGAGACCTATTATTTTTCCATGGAAACGCCTTGTTGAACGAGGATGATCAGTTCCTCACATGTCACTAAAACCTGGAAAGCCAGCTGTGCGTGGCACCCTTTGGGTTGGAGGGTATAGGAGAGATGGCTTTACACTACCCAATTTCCTTGTAATCACAACTTGTTTACCTCTTTTTCTTGAAAATTATCCTTTAATGTTAAGTTTCATTTTTGTAAAAGCTGTCCATCGCATTCTCAGGGTTCTTTCTTTTGGAAACTGTGTCCCTAAGGGGTTAATCTTTGCTTCCATCCGACACTAGGTGGCGCCAAAAGGCCGCGGCAATTTTTCATTTCAAGCAGCTTCACTGAACCTCTCCTCTAAGGTCTGTGATTAAACCGTGTGGCGGACGTCCGGCAACCTCCACCCAGCCCTGCCCAGATCTTCTCAGGAATCTTGCAAAATATAATTTTTCCCTCTATATCCCACGCTTTCTCAATGGGCCGTGGCTTGGTGCTCGGTGTCTCCAGTTCGGTCCAAGGGCCCCTTTCCCTGGAGCAGACTTCAGGTAACAGAGCTCACAATCCTGACCATGGAATGTGGCCCAGGGAACCCCGTTTGCTGTGCCCATCACTATGGTTTCAGCTCCTATGCTCTCATTCCACGAATTTCCAGCCTTTTCTCTGTTTTTTTTTCTGGTTTTGTGCTTTATCTAGTCCTTAGGCATTTTGCTTCCCAGAATAGTACCTTGTCCACATTGGAAGTAAAACTCCATCAGTGTCCCTCTCCAGCCCTACTGGTCCTTCCAGTTTGAAATGTGTCTGACATCAGCATTACTGAACTTGCTGTGCCTTGGTGAACATGTCTCGGCCATATTTCCCCTTCATTATTATTGTCTTTATTATTTTTTAAATCCATGCATGTTATTTTCAGACTCAAATAAATGTAGTACTTTCTAATGCACATTTTTATTACACACATTATTTTCCTCTAAAAGTAAACATCATAAAAACAAAATATTGCACATATTCCAGTACTTTTATGAGAAAGCAAATGAAAACATAAAATGTCCAGACCACAATCATATAACAAATAACTACATATTACATTTAATATCTACTATTGTGTAGTTATATTTTCTGTAGAACTTAAAATATCAATCACTTCTTGGATTTGGAGATAATTTTTTAAAAATATTTTATTTTTTGCAGAGAGGAAAGGAGAGGGGATAGAAAGTTAGAAACATCGATGAGAGAGGAACATTGATCTGCTGCCTCTTGCACAATCCCCACTGGGGTTGTGCCCGAAACCAAGGTACATGCCCTTGACTGGAATCAAACCAGGGACCCTAGAGTCCTCAGAACAATGCTCTATCCACTGAGCCAAACTGGTTTCGGCTGGAGAGAATTTTTATGGGGAAAAGTCCATCAGAGTAATCCAGTTATTTAAAGCAAAGTACTGGATTTTTTCAATGAACAATCAATCCTGTGGTCCAAGTAACACTCTTCAGCTCATCATCAAAGGATCGGTCATAACTGGATCCAGAAACCACCGGGCGGGGACATTCCCACGGCATCCAACCTGCCTTTTTATTGGTAATTGTTCAGTTAAACTTCATTTCAGATGAAAGCAAAACCAAGTGTGTTCAATCCTTTACAGGGTTACGGACCTAAATATCAGCCCATACAAGATCTCAATGAGATATCGTTGAATGTAACTGACAATATTGACTTTTATCTGAGACTTTGAGATCCTAGAACACTGGGAAAGTTAGAGAAGCCCAGAAGTGGCTTACAGTAGGGTCACCTCTCCCCAAAGCCTGAGTCCTCAAGGGTGAACTCTTGACCTCCGTCACAGGTTCTCCCAATCCCCACTATTTAATTCATAGATGATTAGTTGAACTGCTAGACCCCATTAACCAATCAGAATAACAGGCTTGTCAGCCAAACTTTACATTTTCTCCATGCCCTCAGGTTCCGGAACCTTGACCCACCCTCTACCTTCTAGAACAGTATTTCCCAAACTTTTGACATATGTGTACCCCTTCTATAATTTTCGTAACGACGAATATCCCTCGTCAAAAAAAATCGATGTATTTTAATATAAAAAGTTTTTTTTTCTTTTTTTGGTACATACACAAAATAATAATAAACGAAAAATAAAATTATTCATCATAGAATATAAATAAAAGTTATATTATAAATAACATTTATTTGCACACGGGACCATCTCACGCCTCACAAGACTGTTTTGACTTGACTCATGAGAACGTAGAATTAGGCGCAGCTAAGCACAGTGCAGTGCATATCCCCACCAAACTCTTCCTGTACCCCTGGGGGTACGATTACCAGACTTTGGGAAACACTGTTCTAGAAAGTCCCTCCGGAGAACTGAAAGATCTGAGGGTTAAATATTTCCTGTTCTGCTATCTAATCAAGCCACTTTCTCTCACTTTCCTATACACATTTGTTCCTAATCTTCCTAATGCTTCCCTCTGAAGAAAATCCCTTCTGCAATAATCCCTTTCCTCTTGTCCATAATCCTTTCCAAAAAAGTGTCTTCTTAACAGGTCTGAACCTCTTTTTGATGTAACACAATTCTTGGACTATTCTGTCTGCCCTGTATCCTGTGTAACTCACTAAATCCACCTTACGTGGAATGACTACTCCACTTTAGGTCAATCCTCACCACTCCTCCATGTTACAGAGAGGCCAAGTTCTTCTTGTGGCCACACAAAATGCAGAACAAAGTAGGTATGATTACTCCTAGGGTGTCATGCATCAGGCGGCAGGCAGTGTGGTTGTTAGCTACTACCACCAGGGGCTCTCAGGGGTCGCACAAACTGCAGTTTTCATAGGAAGGAGGGTGGGGTGAGGAAGCGATTTGCAAAAGAAAAGAAAGGCGCATTCTTGGGTGAGAAGATGTTTATCAGGCAGATTGCCTTTTCTTTCTAAGGAGAGAATTCTTTAGATTAGATTACCTTACTGGTACTTAACTGGAAAATTCCAGACTAGTTGATGAAGATCATATTTCTCCCTTCCCTTTAAAAAAGTGGGGAAAGGGGCGATTACTTTGTCTGGGAGAGACAGGAGACAGGACCTGTAATCACATCAGTTATTAAACCTAAGTTTGTTATCTTGAGCTTTTAGCACGACTTCTGCCATTTTGGGCCTGTGGCTTTCCTTTATCAATTTATTTATGATCCACACACTTAAAATTAGTTGCTTGGTCCTCATACCCTCTATTTAAACCCTGTAAGCCCCGTGGTTACACTGGGCAAATGGCCAAGGATCACTGACCCCAATGCTCTTACTTTAGGATTCATCTTTTCCCTTCACTGGATGTGAATCAGACCACAGAGGTCCTGTGTTTCCGGGCAACGTGCGTTAGTCACAGAATGGTCACGTGTATTTGCACAAAGAAGTGCCCTTCTCCTGGTGCATCTCACGGGGAGGATGGAATTGAGGGAGAGAATTCCCACAGCTGATTTACATACCCTTGATTTAATTTCAGAGCTTTGTCTCACTCACAGTTGTGGCTTTCAATTTTGCCCCAAATGGAAATACACCAACATTCTCAACTAATTAAATAAGTTAAAAAAAAAAAAAACTAAAAAAGCTAGTGGCTATGCTAATGATAACCGACAACAAATAATCCTGGACAAAGAATGGAAAAAGGGAGAGCTTTTGGGTCCTTGCTCCGCAGGCCAAGCTTCTGGACCCGCTGCCTAGACGTGGGGCTCCTTGGCTTTCCCTCCGGTGGGGGCAGGGACGGGGGAGGCACAAACAATAGAACAGAAAGATGTCTCAGCTTGTGAACACCCTGAGCCAAGCGATGACTCAGAGCTACGGAATGAAATAACTGAGCCCCGGAAGGGTTTCCTGAGGAAACGACCGTCAGGTGTAAAGAAGACCGACAAGATCCCCAGCCACTGGAAACGATGACCGGTGGCCCTGGACCAGAATCACGTGGAAGGCCGAGTTCTGAGAACCAGGGCGCGTTTGCTTTAAACGTGATCGATGCCTTGACTTCAATGTTATGTTTATGAAAAGTGCATATACTTAATTTTTCTGTAAACTATGATCACTAATATGCAATAAATATTTCCTTGGGGAAAAGTAAAAAAAAAAGGGGGGGTGTTTAAAAATGTGTGGGAACCAGGGGATTCCGGGGGAACGCGCTCCTTCGCGCCCTTTGGTACCCCCCAGCCACCCCTTCCTGCCGCGAAGAGCAGAGACCCCTCCGCCCTCGGCTTCCTTCCACCTGTACCAGGGGAGTGGGGGTCTCCTTAAGGTGCTGAGTCTGGTGTGTCGGTCAAGGGTGGTGCCCACGGCTCTGCATTTCCAACCGGTTCCTGGGTGACTTGCTGCTGGTGGCTCAGGGACCCCATGTGAGTAGCCAGGCCCTGGAAGAAAGTTAGACCAAATAATGGCGTCCAAATCATCGACTCAAACCTCCTCCCCTGAGAACTGACCTTTAGGCCAATTCACAGCCCACATCCCTTTTTGCCGAGACCACGGTCCACGTGCTGAGACCAGTATCTTCCCCCCCTGGGGACCCACACCCACTGACCCGGGGAACTCTGCACCCAGAGAAAGCCAGCCTGTAGGCCCTCGAAACCTCCCTGCCCCTGGGCGCTGCCGCTGGGTGGGGCTCAGCCCATCTGGTTTTCCAGATGACCTAACAAGTCCATAATCTTTACCCCTTCAGCCTCATGTGTTCCTCCTTCAGCGACCCCAACAGAAAGGAGGCTGCAAAATCAACTGGGCAGCAAGGGTCAGTCAGGGGGAATCAAGTCCCTTCCTCCAGGACCGAAACAGGCTGCAGGAGGCTCCAGTGGAGGAGATGAGAGGATGTCTCCCAGGAGAAGCTGTGGCACAGACGTGGGATTGGAGGCAGCTGGGCAGGGATAACAGGCTACAGATTTGCGGCTCTACAGACCATTCCTTAGGAATTGACGCGGAGGCCGAGTAAAACGGCAGTAGCTATGGGTGCAGTTGGGAAGGTGAGGCAAACGCCTTTCGAATCACACAAAAACTCGAGTTTCTGGTACTTTACGTATATGTCTTGTTTCCTTTTCTGAAAATGCAAAATTCAATCAGGTAGGAGTTTAGGATTAAGCAAATACAAACAAAGCCCATTTTTTTTAGCTGTTGTTTGGACGTGGCTCCCTTGGTTACAACAGCAGCGAGGGAGACATGAGGAAGCTGAGTGGGTCTCTCTCCAGAGGTTTCCTCCTCGCTGAAGCGAGAAAGCGATTCCACTATCTCACAAAACAAAGGAAAGACGAGGAGTCCAGGGGCTTGGTCTTGTTGGGTGCCAGATGCCACCTGCACTAGCTGGCCCGGCTTTGCTGATGGGGGTGGGGGTGAGGGTGGGGGACAAAACCCGAAAGGATGCATCTCCCTGCAGAAACAAGGGAATTAAAGGACTAGCAAAGAGGCCGATTTCAGCCAAAGGCGGACAATTGTTTTTAGCTGTTAAACAGATTTCCTTTCACTTGATCTTTTTAATCACTTCACAAGTTACACTGAAGACCTATTTGATCCTCTTCTGTGACTAGACTGGGGATGACTTGACACTTTTCAGGATGAAGCGTTTTAACCAGATGGCCAACAAATTCCTCCCTAATCTCCCTTCCAGTAAACTTACTGTGCTTTCGCCCCGAGGGTTTGTTTACCCCCTGGCCTTTCATTTCACTCTAATCTCTGCATTGTGGAACGACACTGCCCTCTGGCATGTCTGGATGACAGCGAACCACCGGTTTATTTCCGGTCCTTCCTCCAGTAGCCTCCCTAGCTTAAGGAATTCAAAGGAACACGACCCTGGTGCCTCCAAGTACTGGCTGCGCCCCCGAACACGGAAACAGTAGGAAAAGGCAGGGGCGGTATTTTCAGAAACCTTTTTGGCCTTGAAAAAAGAATAGTCCCATTGCTTAAGACTGCAGCCGACTTGGGAAAGACAAATATCACATGATCTCACTTATTTGTGGAATCTAGTGAATGAATTGAACAACATGAGTCTTGACGCAGGGAGGGATGGGAGAGGTTGGAGAACTTCGATATGGGGGAAAGGAGAGAAGAGAAAACCAAAGAACTTATATACTTACATGCACAGCCATAGACGTGGGCAAGGGGTGGTGAAGACCTGGGGGGCGGGTAGGGTCTGGGAGGAGGGGGAGATAGAGAAGGGGAAATGGGAGATATTTATAATGCTGTCCACAATAAAAAATATATTTAAAATTGGGGGGTGTAGGGTAGTCAAAAAACTAAACAAGAGAAATAGTGATGGTTCATCAAAATACCGTGATTTTATCAGTTGGTTTGGGGAAAGGTTGCAGCTTAACCAGTGAAAATTCAAATGTGGGGCTCGAGTTCAGATTGGACAGGGATCATTTTTTGACGTCGCTCTGAACATCCACCAATCAGACACAGCGCCTTGTTAAGCCACCATATTTGCATACCGAGCCCTACATAAAAGGGAGACATCCCTCTCCTCCCTATCCTGTCTCCTCCAGCCTCCAGCAGCTGCCTGCTTTGCTTCCAACCATGCCGGAACCAGCCAAGTCGGCGCCCGCCCCGAAGAAGGGCTCCAAGAAGGCGGTGACCAAGGCGCAGAAGAAGGACGGCAAGAAGCGCAAGCGCAGCCGCAAGGAGAGCTACTCGGTGTACGTGTACAAGGTGCTCAAGCAGGTGCACCCCGACACCGGCATCTCGTCCAAGGCCATGGGCATCATGAACTCGTTCGTCAACGACATCTTCGAGCGCATCGCGGGCGAGGCGTCGCGCCTGGCGCACTACAACAAGCGCTCCACCATCACGTCCCGCGAGATCCAGACGGCCGTGCGCCTGCTGCTGCCCGGCGAGCTGGCCAAGCACGCCGTGTCCGAGGGCACCAAGGCCGTCACCAAGTACACCAGCTCCAAGTGAGGCGCCCGGCCGCCCCGACCCCAAAGGCTCTTTTCAGAGCCACCCACGCCTTCCCTAAAGAGCTGAGCGCAGTGCAGACTTTCTCCCCCACCCCCACCCCCTCTTTGGCCACGGCGCCCCGCACCCCAGGGTGTGACCCGAAGGGGCGGAGACGGCGCTCACTCACCTCACGCCCCGCGGCGGCGGGCGCGGCGCTCTGGGCTCCGAACCGGCAGCGGCGCGCGGGTCTCTAAAGTGAAACGTCATCGCCCGGCGCCCAGGGCGGCACCCGCGTTCGGAAGCCCCGCTCAGCCCGGCGCGGCCTCCAGGGGTCGCTGCGGCTCCCCCCCCAGCGGAGCCTCGGCCCTACCGCCCGCCCCGCCCGGGGCCGTTAGGGACCTCGCCCGGCGCTTCGTCTCCGGGTCTTGAGGACCCTTTTGTGGGGCGCCCGCGGCGCTCCTGGAAGACAATGGGCTTTCATGTCCTCCTTGGGTCTCTCAGGAAAGCCCTTAGAGCTAGATTTGTGTAAATCACACCATCCTCCCCACACTCCAAACTCATCTCAGAACTAGGCCTGCCTGCACCCGCAATCCCCAGGACTCAGTGGCCTCATTAGGTTCACTGTTTGCAGCCTCCGGGTCTCCCCAGGCTCCGTTCAGCAATGGGGGGTGGGCGGACGGCGTCCTGGCCTGAAGGAGAGGAACCCGGGCCAGGCAGGACGAGTAGGGAAATACTAATTTGGGAGTGTTAGATGGTTTTCTTTGAGGGGAAAAAATATAAGGTGAGCAAAAACAAGGATATGCAGGGGAGCATGTCTCAAATGCTCCAGATGCTTTTCCACGTACAGGCGCTGGGCACGGAGTGGAGCAGCCGATGGTTTGTGAACCGATAACGCTGAGCAGACGGAACCCTAGAGAAAACCGGACGCCGTGCGTCCCCTCCTTTACTTGGAAGGGGCAGAGGCAACTTACAAACCCACGGCTACCTGAACCTCAGCGGGATGAGGAGAACCCTCAGTAGGAAGGAGAGAAACAGCCCTTTTAGATGAAGGCGTGGGCGGCCCTGAAAAGGGCCTTTGGTTTGCGCGGGAGCCGCGCGCGGGCGGCGGGCGGGCTCAGCCGCCGAAGCCGTAGAGGGTGCGGCCCTGGCGCTTGAGCGCGTACACCACGTCCATGGCCGTGACCGTCTTGCGCTTGGCGTGCTCCGTGTACGTGACGGCGTCGCGGATCACGTTCTCCAGGAACACCTTGAGCACCCCGCGCGTCTCCTCGTAGATGAGCCCGGAGATGCGCTTGACGCCGCCGCGCCGCGCCAGGCGCCGGATGGCGGGCTTGGTGATGCCCTGGATGTTGTCGCGCAGCACCTTGCGGTGGCGCTTGGCGCCGCCCTTGCCCAGGCCCTTCCCGCCTTTGCCGCGGCCGGACATGGTGGAGCTGCAGCTGAGAACCCGGAGGACAATGGCGGGGCGAGCGGCGCGCGGCGTATTTGTAGCCGTGGGACGGACCTGATTGAAACCCCAAGAGCAGGCGGGGCAACCCACTCAGTTCCCGCCCTGCGCACCTCTGTCCCCGCTCCGAGCCCGGGAAACCCCGTGTGGCGCCGGAAGCCACGCCGAGCCCCGGAGGGGGAATCTTGTAGATGCTGCATGGGTGGATCCGGGTAGGTTTGCATGCAGTATTTGAACCTGTAAGTGGGACGTCTCCTACACTCTCCACAAGGAAGCCTGACGCCGTCCTTCGGGTTTCCCAAAATATGAAGTAGGGAGCTAATGCATGTTCTTCCTCATAAAGATGCTTATAAGAGCTAATCTATGCACATTGTTTAACATCAGCAAAAAAGAAGAAAAAACCCAAACACCACACACAGATAAAACAGCCACATCATTCCTCTCCTCAATATGCACTCCTCTGATAAGATGAGTACTAAGACAGTATTCTAATTTGCTGAAACTTTCTGTGGGGCTATGGGGGAACAACATTTCCCTCCCATTTTCAAATTCTGGGTAGGCTAATAAATTGACAGTGACGGGTTAAAGGGAGAAAGAGAGCCAGAAGGTAATGCGTTCACGTGGGGAATTACTATGAAAGTCCCAAAGATGGGCAAAACGAAGTATAAATGCCATGTGAACAAAGGGGAAAGGGGAGAAAGACCGTGGGATTTCAAAGGAAAAATGGGCATTTTACTGGTAACGAAAGGGGGAAAACAAATTTCTTGCTAGACAACTCAGAAACAATGGGACAAAGGGAAAACAGAAGTTTGCTTTGATCCTTCCTGACTACCATACTTAATGCTTTTGTGCTAAAATGTGTTTTCTAAAACAGAAGTTTGCTTTGATCCTTCCTGATTACCATACTTAATGCTTTTGTGCTAAAATGTGTTTTCTAAAACGATTATACTCCAGTTCCCTTCCTGAATCAGGCTTCTCTATCTGAATCTCATTAAGAAGGAGAGACTTGCCGTAGGTGGTCTAGCTTATTGGATAAGTGTCCGCCTGCAGACTGAAGGGTCCTGGGTTTGATTCCGGTCCAGAGCACACACCAGGGTTGCTAGCTCGATCCCTGGTTGGAGGCGTGCAGGAGGCACGGGATCAATGATTCTCTCTCATCATTGATGTTTCTATCTCTCTCCCTCCCCTTTCCTCTCTGAAATAATAAAAAAAATTAAAAGGAGACACTTTTCCTGCTTGTGTTGGGCTTTAATTGATTTTAGTTCCAAACTAGTGGCCCAGGGTATGAAGTTCATGCACATTAAAAGGGGATTAGTAGCCAAAACCGGTTTGGCTCAGTGCTAGAGCGTCGGTCTGGGGACTGAAAGGTCCCGGGTTCAGTTCCGGTCAAGGGCATGTACATTGGTTGTGGGCACATCCCCAGTAGGGGGTGTGCAAGAGGCAGCTGGTCAGTGTTTCTCTCTCATTGACATTTCTAGCTCTCTATCTCTCTCCCTCCTCTCAGTAAAATATCAATAAAATATATTTTAAAAAATAAAAGAGGATTAATTAGAGGAAATAATTTAATATTGCTATTTGCCCTTTTTCTATAATAGAAGTGTCAGCGATGAAAGAAAATTAGTAAAATGTATATGAAAACCTTCCTCCTGTCAGAGTCTGGGTCTCACCACGGGACCCAGTCAAGTTCCCACCCATCCACATGCACCTCAAAATCACATGAGATCCAGATCCAGCTGAACCTATCCTCCCAATGGGCTAGATCCAGACCTGGCCAGTCCCATCCTTGTGGGCGTAGCCTCAGGTCCCCTGGCCCACTGCTGGGGCGGGGGAGGGGGTGGAAGAGCAGCCTGGGGTCCCCCCTCCCCAACCATTCTGATTGCTAATTAAGGCTCCTTATGGGAAATTGGCCTCACCTGTGGGAACAACCATCTTTGTGACAAAGTGAAGGTTAATTACCGTATTCGCTCTTTATTAGATAGGATTGTCTGTACACCAAGGAGGCACACCCTGAACTTCTTCTGAGAATAATTCCCAACAATAAATGCCTATATATGTATTCATCACTCATTTCGTTGAGAAGTTCCAGCTGACATTGGGTAGAACTGGCTTTTTCTCCAGTTTCTCCACTGGCTTTTTCAACCAAGCTCACCTGTCTTTCCCTCTAAGAAAATCAATAAAAAAATATTTTTAAGTATTTAAAATGTTTTTAAAGAAAGCAACAACAACAACACACACAAACCAGTGTATGGAATTCAGACAGGATTCAGAAGTTCTGGGAACTTGTGTGTGTGGGGGGGAGTTGATCTTTATTCTTAGTATCCCTCAACAGAATGGTAGCATTTCCTCTTTTTATGAAAACGGTTAACAGAGTAATTGGCTGGACCAGCCCTATAGTCATATCACAATACATCTACAGCTGGTGATATCTCAAAACATCTTTTAAATATAGCACTCTTTCAAACTCTAATTCTTGATCTTATGGGTAATCTTGTTTAATGTATTGATAAAAAAGCATATATGTCAACACTTCACCAATTTGTATTTTTTATAAATTTAATAATAGTGGTTTAGTGTGTGTGTGTTTTTAATCCTATGCATATTGTAATATTTTTAAATTTTTTATTGATTTACAAACATTTTTTAATCCTACCTGGGGATACATTTGTTATTGATTTGAGAGAGAGAGAAAGAGAGAGAGAGAGAGAGCGCGAAGAAAACCATTGATGTAACAGAAACATTGATGATCAAGGAGAAAGCTGAACTTCCTGAGCTTTGCCCTGTATACAATATCTCAGTGCTTCCCTTTCACAGTGACACAGCCTGGAGGGTGTTGAAGACAAGTGTAGAGCTCAAGGAGTGAAAAAGAAAATCAAATCACTGTTACCAAACTCCAGGAGTTCGCCGCTTGGGCTGTTCTATTCCATAAAGAAGGTTGCTGGTCGGCACTTTTATTTATTCGCAGCAGGTAAAGGGGGCAGGGGTTCACAGCCAAAGCTCTGTCCCCTGGAAGGAGGCTCAGCCTGAGCTCAGAGACTCTATTTGGTTAATTACATGTTGGTTTCTCCTTTGCTGATCATTTACCAGATTTGATTCCTGTCAAGCTCCTTGTCTGTGCCTACAAAACACTCGCTCTATTTCAGCATTCACCAAAAAATAGCATCCAGTGAGACTCTTGTCCTGACAACTATACCATCAATCTGTATCTTACTGAACGTAAAGCAGAAGCTGAGATGGGCTTCCTATAAACCTTTACTCTTTCTTAAATGAGAATTTGAGTAGTAACTATAGGACATTCTTGCTTTTACCTTTCCCTACCCT
Source organism: Vespertilio murinus (assembly GCA_963924515.1). NCBI lineage: Eukaryota > Metazoa > Chordata > Mammalia > Chiroptera > Vespertilionidae > Vespertilio > Vespertilio murinus. The sequence goes on along the minus strand of OZ004719.1, from coordinate 407,291 downwards.
AAAGGAATCCCACATAAATGTGAGTGTGTGTGCTGTGTATGCTCCTTAATGCTGCTGTTACTTGAATATTTTGCCAAATGCATCTTCCCCGAGCATCACAGACTTCCGTGACCCAAAGCTCACGAAGATATGAATAACATTCCCTTCTTTAAGAAGACAAAATCAAGAAATTTTTTAACCTGTCAAAGGAACTAACTCTCTTCATGCCTTTGTCTGAATCCACCCTGCCACCAGCTACTGTAACAGGCCCCATTGCCCTGGCAAGCATTGAATATTACATTCCCACTTTCTTAAATAAATATGGGCTCCTTACAGCCACAAATAGTCACCTAAAGCTATGCTAAAGCTTTCTGAGACAAAAACCAAGGACTTTCCTATGAAACATTGCCGGTATTCCAAGCATCCTTTCGGATCACTCTTTTAGAGAAATCCGGAAAGAGCCTGTGCTACTTCTTCTCCTGGGAAAGCGGTTTTCTGGGTAAATCTCCGGGAGAATCCAGCGGCTGCTGGCATGGACGGCAAGCCAAGAAGGCATAGAACATTCCTGGGGGGCAAGATATTGGAGACACATAGGGAAAATTTTATATTTTAAACGAAAATCAACAAGTGGACTCCCCGACCTGTGAATCTCTGCGAGTGTCGGGGGCTTTGGACAAAGGCTGAAACCCCAGGGGCGCCCACCGAACGGCACCACGACGACGGCCTCAAAGCTTGGGCTTTCCCGGAGCGTTGTGGAGTAAAATTGCTGTGGTTCTCCCGCAGGAAAGTTTCATATTTTGGCTTTCCCGAAGTGGAACAAACACAACTCCGACGCGGAGCTGAGACCGAGGCGCTCCCGGGCGGAAGAGGGAGCCGGGAGCGGGGAGCCAATCAGCGCGCAGCGTGGCTGTGTGTTTATATAGACGCTCCGCGCGGCCGCCGCACCGCTCGCCGACTCGGTGGTGGTTGTTGTTTTTTTTCGATCCGCCTCGTACCCTGACCGCCCGCAGCATGTCCGAGACCGCGCCCGCCGCGCCCCCGGCCGCCGCCGCGGAGAAGACGCCCGTGAAGAAGAAGGCGGCCAAGAAGCCCGCCGGCGCCGCCAAGCGCAAGGCGTCCGGGCCGCCGGTGTCCGAGCTCATCACCCGGGCGGTGGCCGCCTCCCAGGAGCGCAGCGGCGTGTCGCTGGCCGCGCTCAAGAAGGCGCTGGCGGCCGCGGGCTACGACGTGGAGAAGAACAACAGCCGCATCAAGCTGGGCCTCCGGAGCCTGGTGAGCAAGGGCACCCTGCTGCAGACCAAGGGCACCGGCGCCTCGGGCTCCTTCAAGCTCAACAAGAAGGCGGCCTCCGGCGAGGCCAAGCCCAAGGCCAGGAAGGCGGGCGCCGCGGCCAAGGCCAAGAAGGCGGCCGGGGCGGCCAAGAAGCCCAAGAAGCCCGCGGGCGCCGCCGCCCCCAAGAAGGCGGCCAAGAAGACCCCGAAGAAGGCCAAGAAGCCGGCGGCGGCCGCGGGGGCCAAGAAGGCGGCCAAGAGCCCCAAGAAGGCGAAGGCCGCCAAGCCCAAGAAGCCGGCGAAGAGCCCCGCCAAGGCCAAAGCCGCCAAGCCCAAGGCGGCCAAGCCCAAGAAGGCGGCGCCCAAGAAGTGAGGTCGCCGCCCGACCACCGGACTGACTACAAAGGCTCTTTTCAGAGCCACCCACGTCCCCGGACGGAGCTGGCGGCACATTCCCTGGCGGGGGCGGGAGGCGCGGACTGTTTGTACGTTACGCCCGGTCCCTGGTCGGTAGCCATAAGAGTGAGTACGTTCACTTCCCCAGGCAAAGGGGCCGGGCGCCCCGGGGAGCATTAGGGGTTAAGGCTCTGCCTCGGGTTCCACTGTTTTGCACTTAAGACCCAAATCTGTAGCCAAAGAAGCTTTTATTGCTGTGAGGTTGATAACTACGTGTCTGAGCCCTCGTTAACTCTGGCAAATAAACCTCTTAAATTTCCACCAGTGTTCTCACGTTTTTTTCTCCTGCCTGTATACCTACATGGGACCTTAACATCCATCACTTACAGTACTGTTTTAGCAAAGTGTGTGTTTGAAAGGGCTTTTGAGTTTCCTTAGGGGTAAAACAGTACTGTCTTAGTACTAATAGTACCATTTAGTACCTTTGCTAATTATGCAAAGCAGACCTAACCCACTCCTGCTTGGCCAAGGGGTTCGCATGCTAAAATCGGAGAATTTCCAGCACCAGACCTGCGTACAGCACTTTCTAACTGAAGTCGTGGGTGGCTCTGAAAAGAGCCTTTGGGTTCCAGGTGGCCGCTCGCTAAGCGCTCACGCGCGCTCCCCGCGGATGCGGCGCGCGAGCTGGATGTCCTTGGGCATGATGGTGACGCGCTTGGCGTGGATGGCGCACAGGTTGGTGTCCTCGAACAGCCCCACCAGGTACGCCTCGCACGCCTCCTGCAGCGCCATCACGGCCGAGCTCTGGAAGCGCAGGTCCGTCTTGAAGTCCTGCGCGATCTCGCGCACCAGGCGCTGGAACGGCAGCTTGCGGATCAGCAGCTCCGTGGACTTCTGGTAGCGCCGGATCTCGCGCAGCGCCACGGTGCCGGGCCGGTAGCGGTGCGGCTTCTTCACGCCGCCCGTGGCCGGCGCGCTCTTGCGGGCCGCCTTGGTGGCCAGCTGCTTGCGGGGCGCCTTCCCGCCCGTGGACTTGCGCGCTGTCTGCTTGGTCCGAGCCATGACTGAGGTGCGGAGTCGGGGTGGGCAGGAGGGCGAGGCTGGACGCTGTATTTATACGGGAACAGAATCGCTCTGATTGGCTGGTGGTCAGGTCCCTTTATTAAGCCGGAGTTAATAACCGGAAGTGATCCCGCGTATTAGGGTGGGATTTCCGTTCCGTGCGAGTCGCTGATTGGTCAATTTAAAGAACATCTTCCTCGAACCTCAAATTAAAAAAAAAAAATTATTTTTCATCAGTGATGCCCCCACGCTTACAAGTTTGACCCACAGACTTATTATTCTCGAGCTTTTCACCTGTTTGGGGAAAAAATGTATTTGAAAGAGAAAGAACTTAGTTTTTGTTGAAACACCGACATTTTGTGCGGTTAACCCGTTTTCTTCCCGCTCCTGTTACTCGCCCCGCCCCGGTATTACAAATCCATTGTCTGAGCCTGCCTCTCCAGGGATCGATTTCACTGTATTTCCCATAAATTCCCAGTTCATTGTAGCAGGATGTACTGGGAAGACGTGCAGAATGTTGTGTATCATTCAGGGTTCATGCAATTTTCCGATTTCTGGGATTCTGGCGCTTTACTTTCGAGTTGGACTCCAAATGGTCATTTGACTCCGCCTTTAGGTTTGAATGCATTTACAATGTCAGCGAGGCTGTATACACAGGAGCGGACGAAAAAGCATTAAAAAAATAAAAGGAAGGAAGCATTTGCAACGCGGAACGTTGGAATAGGTGGCAGCAGTATTTTTGTGTGTGTGTGTGACTGGCTTATTTCCTTCCCATTTCATCCATGTTGTAGCCGATGTCAGTTTTGGAGAAGGTAACTGGTGTTAATTCCTGAAGGAAGTGAGGGAGTTAGAGCAATGCCCTGAGGCAGGGTGGGAGTGGCTTTAGGTAAAAGGCTTTTCAGCTGGAAGAGGAGAGTGGGGTGACCCAGGTGGGGGAGTAAATGCCTTAAGGCAAATTTTGTAGCACGTTATGGTTTTGGCTTTGCTAAGTGAAAGTTAACAAGATAGAATTTATTTTGAATAAAAAAGAAGAAAATAGATGGCAGCGACTCAGGGTCTTCAGTGAACATTTACTCAAAATGCTTCTGGCGGGAGAGGCCCGGATGTCCTGCACAATTTTTGACAAAACCCATGAAGCTGTACTCAAGGCTGCACTCGGCTACATGACAGGATTTCCTGCCTTAGTTTTCACGTCTAAGGCGAAAGGTTCCACTTTTTATAATCCTATTGTAGTGCCAGTATAATAATAACAATACTAAAACATAAGCACCTCGGAACCAGCAGCAGGCCGGCTCAAGTGCTGGAAGGAGGGAGGGGAGCGGGCGGCGCCGCAGGGCAGAGGCTGTGACCGGGCGGGAGCCCCTCCTTCCCTAACGCGGGCTGAGGCCTCGGGGCAGTTAGACCCGGAGTTAGAGCCCCGACTCCGGCCCAGTCACTGAGTGTAACTCACAAGCTGCTCCGCCTGCGGCTCAGGGCGGGCCCGGCCTGCCTGGGAACGGGAGAGAACCAGGCCCAGAGCCTTCACAGCCCGCAGCGCCGGGCCAGGGGCGGAAGGGGAGGCTCCAGGCCTGGGAGGAGGCCGGAGCGGGGGTCGGATGTGCGAATCCTTGGGTGTATGCAACGGGATTAAACAACATCAAGTTGGCAACTCTTATTTTAATATAAACCCGGCTTCCCCTTTCTCCTCCCGCCGTCCCGGTTTGCTACATTCCCGCCGGCACCCGTTCCCTCCGGATGGTCCCAAGGGGCCGCCGCCCGAGCACACACTGGCGGAGGCGCCCCCATGGGGCCTGAAGCTCCTGCGTAAGACTAAAGCCCGGCAACAAACAAACACGGAGAAAACATGCACAGAAACAAGGGCACCGGAGCGCACTCAGCTCCCCCGAGAGGGCGTGGGCGGCCCTGAGAAGGGCCTTTGGTTTGCGCGGGAGCCGCGCGCGGGCGGCGGGCGGGCTCAGCCGCCGAAGCCGTAGAGGGTGCGGCCCTGGCGCTTGAGCGCGTACACCACGTCCATGGCCGTGACCGTCTTGCGCTTGGCGTGCTCCGTGTACGTGACGGCGTCGCGGATCACGTTCTCCAGGAACACCTTGAGCACCCCGCGCGTCTCCTCGTAGATGAGCCCGGAGATGCGCTTGACGCCGCCGCGCCGCGCCAGGCGCCGGATGGCGGGCTTGGTGATGCCCTGGATGTTGTCGCGCAGCACCTTGCGGTGGCGCTTGGCGCCGCCCTTGCCCAGGCCCTTCCCGCCTTTGCCGCGTCCAGACATGGTAGCAGCCGAGCAGCAGCGAACCGCTCGCGGAAACCCTATTTATAACCCGCCCGTGGGTGGGCGGGGCCGGCGGGTCTGGCTCCGCCCACGCGCGCCCTGCGTCCTGGGGCGGGGCCGGTGGAGACAAAGGCGTCTCAGGGCGCCCCGCTCCTTCCCTGGTTAGGCCCGATGCCCTGTGGAAGGTTTTAAAAATTGCTGTTGTGTACCCACGTCCTGAATTGATTGCACCCGAGTCAGGCGCTAATGTGACTTTCCGGTTTCCTTATTGCGAGGCTTACTCTCCGCGGACAATGCAGAGACCAGGATGCACATGGCCTCGTACTGCAAACGCTCCCCGAATGTGGAAAGTGCCGGCTCCTCTCTGTCCGGAGAGGCACCTTTGTTCGCCTTACAGGAGGGTGACATGGTGATGTGGGTACACAGCGTCAGGGGTGCAGGGAAGAGCAGAAATGATCTTGGGTGCTTGTCCTGGGGGGCGTGGACCCCACTGCTCGGGCCTCACCCCTCCCTACACCCCACCTTCTGGGGTCCAGGACCCGTGTTCTTTCATCTTGACTTTGGCTTCCTTTTTAGAAATGGGTGGAAATGTTGCTGCTGTTGTAAGGTCCCAAGACCCCCGGTGAGTCCGACGGAGGGGGCGACGACCCCATGTCAAACGCCGAGACCGAAACTTGATGCAAAAAGCATGAGGTTTTATTAGTACAAGCGCAGCGCAGGGGCTTCTCAGGCAGACAGCATCAGTGCTGGCTGGCTGAGAGAGCCCCGAATAATTGCAGGGCATGAGTTTATAAAGGCTAAAACCACACGCAGGTGGTCTGTAAATCAGGGAACTATGTTAACAGATAATATTTGGCTCATAATAGTTGACAGTTGACTCATTTCCCGAGGAGGCTGGATGGTCTGTTTTAGCAGGCTGATCCCAGAAACAGATAAAGTACCTATAGCCCTGCGGTTAAGGAGGCTGGATGGTCTCTCCCTGACAGGTGCATTCCGAGGTGGTCAGCTCAGTTCCCAGGGGGAGAATTCCACAGCGGTCAACAGGATGAAACCTTCCAAGCCCTGCTTTTATTGTTTTGTCATAAAATATTGCATTCTGGCTTTTTGCATTTCAGGGTAGGGAGTTTCTGGGGACTGGCTTCATTCTTGCCTAATCTTCAACCATAAAGAACTGACCTCATTCCTATCTAATCTTTAACCGTAAAGGTCACATCCTGGAACAGGCAGTGGGGGAGGCCAATTCCTCAATCTTGGGGTCCTTACACTGTGTGGCATCGGAAAGGTAACTTTTTGGCTAAGAATCGCGCAGTCCGTGAGGAGGAATAAAGCGATTCTATGACAGGTAACCTCGGGCAATCTTAACGTCAATTTCTAACAGGGCAGGTCTTGGCGGGAAGACACATCCCAACCTCGTACATTCGTTAGTAAAAGGTTATCTTTGCCTTAAGCCAGCCCTAGGTATTATTTTTTTGCACCTAGGTCACCACACTTTTGAAATGCCAAAAAAGAGTGTTTTGGGTATTTCAGATTAAATACAACATATTATTTTAAAAATTGCATGTTTTCCCCACTTCTCACAAACAGCTGCTGACCTGGCTGGGTAGCTGAGTTGGTTACAGCTACGTCCCCACACACCAAGGCTGCAGGTTTGATCCCATAGGAGAGTCCACTAATGAATCCTGAATGCCTGGATCACGAAATCCGAGTTTCTCTCTCTGTCTCTCTCTCTCCCCCTTCCTCTGTCTCAAAGCCAGCAACAACGTGATTATGGGAAAATCGAAAATCACACCTGTGGCTGTGACCCTCCATCGAGGCATCTCTAGCAAACTCTCTCATGGACTCTGGAATACAGTGGCCCCTGGGTATTTCTAAGAAGCCTGGTGACAGCGTCTGGCCTCAAGGTAGATTAAAGTATTATTAAGAAACTCATTTTAGCAAACTAAGGGAGGCTTGTCAAATGAAACATTAGTCATCTAGGTGTCTGGGAGGAGAGGATTAAAACTTTTTTAAAAATTTTATTTCTATCCATCTGGGTCCTCTGGCTGGTCTAACACTCAAATGGACATAAGACAGACGAAAAGAAGGAAAACAAATTTTGGCCCCAGCCGGCTTTGCTCAGTGGATAGAGGCCTCCCACAACTGAAGGTTCTGGGTTTGATATCCGCCAAGGACAAGTACCTAGGTTGCAGGTTGTATCCCGGGCCCTGGTCACGGTGCAGGCAGGAGGCAACCAATTGATGTGTCTCTCTCACATTGATGTTTCTCTCTGTGTGTCTCTTCTCCTCCCTTCTACTCTCTCTAAAAATCAATGGAAAAATATTCTCAGATGAGGATGAACAAAAAATAAATTAAAATAAAAATAATATATTTTTTAAAAAAGACAACCTCCCCCCTACAAAACAAAACAAGCAAAAAACAAAAACAAAACCTAAAAAACAAACAAAAACAAAAAACCACTCAACATTAAAAAAAAATTGCACAACAGGAGCCCTATAAAAAGATGGTCCAAAGGAAGTCAGGAGCTGAGGCTTGTCTGCCACCCGTAGCACAGGAGTGGAAAGAGGCCCAGGGCTTTAGGGCAGGGGAGGCTCGTCACCAGGTGAGGACCAGGTGTGGGTGGTCCTCGGATGTCTTCCTGATGGGTCACTCACGTGGAATCTATGTGCCCAGTAGATTGCTTTCCTGGACAGGCCCCATCTATATTCTGTCAGGTAGTTAAGGAAGCGGCAAATGGTTTTAGTGCTTCTGCTGGGAGTGGAGTGACTGTAGCTCACAATGATCCTTGTGGCACAGTGGCTGATTTTTTGGGGGGTGGTGGGGAGTGGGGTGGGATGGAGGGGGAGCATGTTCTGCAAGTAAAGATGGAAACTAGAGAGACGCTGACCCTAGAATTCTTCAAGGGCAGGATACCAGGAGGTAGGTAGAAGCTCCCTGAACCTTTTTGTTCAAATTGGTGTTTTTGGAGAGTAAGTATCCAAACCTGATCATTAAAGCCATGACTGTCTAAGGCAGTGGTCGGTAAACAGCGGCTGGTGGGCCCCATGCGGCTCTTTGGCTCCTTGATTGTGGCTCTTCCACAAGCTACCACAGCCTGGACGAGTCTATTTTGAAGAAGAGGCGTTAGAAGTTTAAGTTTAAAAAATTTGGCTCTCCAAAGAAATTGCAATGGTTGTACTGTTGATTTTTGGCTCTGTTGACTAATGACTTAGCCAACCACTGGACTAAGAGAACTTCAGCTTCTGTACAGAAGACTTTGCATTCCGGCAATGCCAAAAAGAAGAGAAGCAACCATTCAGTGGAAGTACAAAAGCGTGTCCATGGAAAAAAATTAATTGTTTCTGGCATTTAGGTCGTTGCAGAAGAACAGAGCAAACCAAGGACGCTTCAGAGAAGAGGAGGGACACTGTTTAATGCACTGGTGGACTCAGGGAGCAGAAACACGCATGGCAATGTCCTTTATGTCTCCCTGTGGTCTTTGTCCCACAAACATGGATTATGCTTCCGGTTTTTTTTTTCCTCGGGCCTTGCAAGAAGGCCCCCACGTTTTGGGGGTCTCCTGGCCATATCTGAGGGTCTTGCCTGGCACCAGGGTTAATAACCCTCCCCCTGGGGCAGTGCGCTGTCCACAGCCCCATGGCCTCAGTGACCTGTTCTGCAGAACCAGTATCTGGGAAGCAGGTGGTGACTTAACTACAGGTTGTCAAGATCGTGCACTGAGCTTGCTGGCATGGATTCAGATCACCATCCCCCAAATATCAGGGTTCCATTGGGAATTAGCCCTTTTTAGCCTTCTCAAAGTAAAGACCAAATGAACAGAGAAGAGCAAATCAGGTTTATTAACATGTATATTGCATATAGACCTGGGAGAGACCCAGGAAAGATTAATTCATAGAGGTGGCTTGGAGCTCCCTTTTATAAAGCTTCCTCAACAAAGTACAGTCATTTTTTTTTTTCCCCAGAAAGAACAGGAGAAAGGATCCAGCTTCAGGCTTCTAAGGATGGTGTTAATGGAAAAAAAGAAAACAACAAACCAATTGAAGCCTGTAAAGAATTTTTGTGAGTTTACTTGAGCCTGTCGAAATATACGGAGAAGCAAAACCTCAACAAGTTGAGATAATGCTCTGGAGAATGCAGGGTTACATCTATATTTATACATTGCCATCAAAGGAAAGGGACTTAGGTGAGCTACCTGAAATTCATTGGTGATAGGTTAGGGAGGTGGGACAGAGCAAAGCGGGGGAAACCTCCGGGATAGGGTGAAAAGTGAAATGATGGGCATGAGCTTCTTTTACAGAGATGGATACAGGATACTCTAACGTAATTAACAGTTGACAATTAACTTGATAACAATAACAATGAGGGAATGTCTTGAGGCCATTTGTTGTGCCCTAAGGGTTCTGGGGTAAGAAGGAAATTCTAAATTACCCAGACATCTAACAGATAAGTTATCTTAGAAGCCAAAAGGCAAATGGGCTCAGTGAAGAAGATCTAAGTTGATCTTGGTCAGGGAAAATATCGTCCTAGGACATGGCTACCCACTATAACCTGATTGTAGTTAACTATTTGATTTTCAAACCATCTTTGGTGGTTATTTTATGTTTCCGAGTTTGCAAGACTGCCACACAGGCCTCCCCTGAGCTGGTCAGGTTAGCATGTGGCTCTTTTTGTTCACAATGGCAAACAGGGAGGTAAAATATATGTGAGGAGACCAGGAGTCAGAGTCCTCTGCAGATTCCTTTTGTGCCTGTGGGCTGTCACACGTCTTCACAATTCATACCCTGACTTTAGGCAGGAAAAGGGGTGGAAGAGCAAGGTCGTCCTGCACCTGATGCTTCAGCTCGAAATGATTTTTGTGTCAAAGAGGCATATTTTGGGGTGACTATGCTGGTTTCCTTCACCTTCCTGTGTATAGTCTTCATAATCTCCTCTTGAACTAGGTTTCTCTCCCCGCCGTTTCCCTTAACAATTCATCCTCTGTAAGAAACTTTTACTGTATTTCTGGGGCGTGGTATAATGATTTTGAATTTTACATTTTGATGACTGTCATAGATCAGTGCACAAAGACCAAAGACCAGTTCCTCGCTGTGAAATAGGCCAGGTCTCCCTGTGCTCTGGAGGCCGCCACCGGGTAGTCGGTGAATGAGGCTCCCGACACGCTCATCTCGTTCGGTTGCCCCGCACTGACCCCGGGGTTACAAGTCCGTTCCTCTCTCACTACACAAGGGTGTGCGGCTGCACGTTACTTCGATGGGTTTGCAACGAGCCCGTGTCAGTTCAGGGTCCCAATAGCCTAGGCCTGAGCCCGGAGTTAGAGACCAGGAACCTGGCCTGGAGCAGTGGTGTGGTTTGCGGCCTTATTGGCTGGAACTGGTCGGTCTGGTTCTTCGCCTTCCCTTCCCCCTGCTGTGCTGGAATTGTTTGCTTCCTTGAGAAATGCGATTAGCTTCCCACTAAACGCTGATATGAGATGAAAATGTCTTTTGACCTTACACTTTAAAACGAGTCCCTGTAAGCCAGGTTCCATTCAGTGCTGACTTTTCAGGACTTCGATCGTTGTTTTCTGATGATACCAAACGGCCCAGGGACGGGAAATAGCTTAAGGATGCCGCCCTCGGTAACATTTAAAAAGCCCGCCCTGACGTGTGATTGGTCAGCTACCGCTCCTTTGTTCTACCGTTTCTTTTACTCGGAGCTGAGGCTGAAGCAGGTTCACCGGGACATGCAGCCCATCAGCCCATCCGTGCAGCACACGGAGCAGACACGTTCACAAAACAATTCCAGCCTGTCACGCCGGGCACAGTCCGGGCACAGAGCTGCGATAGCCTTCGGTACAAGGGGTCCCCAGGAAAATAAAGCTTCATGAACCTTATTTGAACATTTTTGTGGTGTGACTGAGGGTTAAGAAAAATTAAGCACTTTGAGGCACCTGTGTTAAAACCTCAGCAATCGGCTGTTAAAATGTAGTAACTCAGACGAGTGTCCTGGCAAGAGAGACTTCACCTGCTCAGGGAAGTGGGCGGCCCCTCCGAATCATGCTGGGAACTGCTGGAGACCAAAACCTTTCACTTTTAAAATATATTTTATTGATTTTTTACAGAGAGTAAGAGAGGTATAGAGTTAGAAAAATTGATGAATAAGAATCATCGATCAGCTGCCTCTTGCACACCCCCCACTGGGGACGTGACCGCAATCAAGGTACATACAGTTGACGGGAATCGAACCTGGGACCTTTCAGTCCGCAGGCCGACGCTCTATACACCGAGCCAAACCGGTTTCGGCAAAAACCTTCCCTTTTAACAGAGGCATGCTGTATTGATCACCTCAATTACAATATGAAACAGCTGAAGCGCTTTCAACTAGAGACCTTGGTCTCAACTGCAACTCTCAAGTGGGAAGCAATTGCTAAAAACGTGATTGCAATTAGCTGCAAATATGAGGGAAATGCAAGCCCTTTCACCGAGGTAGTGGGTGGCTCTGAAAAGAGCCTTTGGTTTGGTTATTCGCGTGGACGCCGAAGGGGCGCAGGGTTTTACTTGCCCTTGGCCTTGTGGTGGCTCTCGGTCTTCTTGGGCAGCAGCACGGCCTGGATGTTGGGCAGCACGCCGCCCTGCGCGATGGTCACCTTGCCCAGCAGCTTGTTGAGCTCCTCGTCGTTGCGGATGGCCAGCTGCAGGTGGCGCGGGATGATGCGCGTCTTTTTGTTGTCGCGGGCCGCGTTGCCCGCCAGCTCCAGGATCTCGGCCGTCAGGTACTCCAGCACGGCCGCCAGGTACACGGGCGCGCCCGCGCCGACCCGCTCCGAGTAGTTGCCCTTGCGGAGCAGGCGGTGCACGCGGCCCACGGGGAACTGCAGGCCGGCCCGCGAGGACCGCGTCTTGGCCTTGGCGCGCGCCTTGCCGCCCTGCTTCCCGCGTCCGGACATGCTGGCTAGTGACAGTGAGAGAAAAGCAGCAGGAAGAGAAAGAGGAGAAATGTTCCCGAGGAAGCAACAGGACCCAAGTTATAGTCCTGGGTGGGATTGTTAAACGCGAGACGGGATTGGTTCAAAATGATCTCAGACGCCGCCAACCAATGAGAAAGGTGATGGGATGCCAGTGAATTTACATCCGCTCGTCACTGACACATCATCAAATCAGATCCGGAGACTCATGAGGACCTCATTTGCATAGAGCCGCTATAAAAGGAGACGCTGCAGACTCAGACAGACATTTTACAGCTTCCCGTTTTCCTTTGCAGATTTTCTCCTTTTGCCTTAAGATGCCCGAGCCCGCCAAGTCCGCGCCCGCCCCGAAGAAAGGCTCCAAGAAGGCGGTGACCAAGGCGCAGAAGAAGGACGGCAAGAAGCGCAAGCGCAGCCGCAAGGAGAGCTACTCGGTGTACGTGTACAAGGTGCTCAAGCAGGTGCACCCCGACACCGGCATCTCGTCCAAGGCCATGGGCATCATGAACTCGTTCGTCAACGACATCTTCGAGCGCATCGCGGGCGAGGCGTCGCGCCTGGCGCACTACAACAAGCGCTCCACCATCACGTCCCGCGAGATCCAGACGGCCGTGCGCCTGCTGCTGCCCGGCGAGCTGGCCAAGCACGCCGTGTCCGAGGGCACCAAGGCCGTCACCAAGTACACCAGCTCCAAGTGAGGCGCGAGAAGGCGGCCTGTTACCTAACCCCAAAGGCTCTTTTCAGAGCCACCCACACTGTCGGGATAAGAGTTGTAAGGACTTGATTGGCCGCTCTTCCTGCTGAACCTGAATCCAAACTGGTTTCTTCTGAATTATATCTATGAAAACGCCTCACTGTTGTGCTTACAACGCGTTTGGTTAAAGGTATCTTAACTGGTTTGGTCTTGGACTTTATTTCTTGCATTGGGCACTTTGGCTACAAAGGTGGCTACACCCCTGACATGCCACGTGAGCTGCTGTGAATTCCTGTGTGTACACATCCTTCCCTGGGAAGGGAAAGATGGTTTAGGTTTTTATGACCCTGAGGGGTCAGGGAGCATCATTCTGGCTCAGTGGGTGCATTGCTTAGAGCAACATAACTTCTCAAACGGGTGCAGGATGGTTAACGAGCATGGAGATTGAAAAGGGACTTGATTGGTTCCAGGTGAGGAATTTAAGAGTCCCCTCAAGTAGTTTACGGAAGTGCCTCTGCCTACATGTGGCTTTGTTTCCAATTCTAAACACTGGTGTGGTGTGTCAGGCAGTATCCCCCACCCTGGTTTATCCTTATTGAGCTTTGGGTTCTGTGACGTTAGATTTATCTGACAAAAGGCTCTTCCGTTGCAGCTGAAACAGGAAACTGCTTTCACTGTGGTTTACAATGAGATGCTCCCAAGTGATCCCAGCGAGGCAATGAGGATGCTGAACCAGTCGGGGGGCAGCGTGAGGAAGATTTGGCCTGACACCTGGCTTTGAAAATCACAGAAAGGGGTCATAAGCTCGGAGGGAAGAGCCCTTCCATAGCTGGGAAGGGCACCTCACAGCACCTTGGTCCTCGCTCAAGGACACCCAGGGGCAAATGCTGATCTACAGAACTATAAAGTTTTAAGTGTATTTCTTCAAGATTGTGATAATTCATTGGACCGACAATAGAAAATGAATGTCCTCACATACATTAAGTATCGCCTATTGTGTTCAATGAGGTTTTTAAGATTATAATTATACCAGAGGCCCGGTGCATGAAATCCGTGCACATCAAAAGGGGATGCATTAGAGGAGACAGTTTAATATTGCTATTTGCCCTGTCTCTATAATAGAAGCGTCAGAGATGAAAGAAAATTATTAAAATGTGTATGAAAATCTCCCTCCTGTCAGTCTGGGGCTCACCACGGGACCCAGAGTCATGTCCCTGCTCACCCACATGCACCTCAAAATTGCATGAGACCCCAACCCAGCCAGCCCCCCCCCCCAATTGGACTAGATCCAGACCTGGCCCGTCTCACCCTTGCCAATCCCCACCGTTTGGAGGGCACAGCCTCAGGTTCCCTTTCTAGGCGCCAGGGTGGAGGGCATGCCCTGAGGTCCTTCGTTAAGTCCCACTGGGAGGGGGACTGGGTCTGAGATCCCTTGTCAGGTGCTCGCTTCGGCAGCACATATACTAAAACTGGAACGATACAGAGAAGATTAGCATGGCTCCTGCACAAGGATGACACGCAAATTCGTGAAGATCCCCTGTCGAGCTCCGCTGGGGGGGGGGGGGAGGGGGTCCCCGCTGCTTGCTAGTTAAGGCTCCTTACAGGAACTGGGCCTCCACTGTGGGTGCAGCCATCTTATGTTGTGGAACCCCCTGCCTCTGCTGTGGGCACCACCATCATTGTGGTGGAGTGACTGTCAATTTGCATATTCCCTCTTTATTATATAGGAGGACATAGAATATTTAAATTTACACGTGTGACTATTACAAAAACCAATATAGGTGGCTGTAAACTTTATGAATATTCCAGGCTCACATGATTTTGAAATTGATCTTATTTCAACAGGAGCAACCGGCATTTTCTTTTATACAAGTGTCTACAGTGTCTGAAGATAGAGGCAGAAAGTCTAATTGTTTGGAGAAGTACTTCACCCACTGCAGTCTTGTTATTCTGATTATACTACTACTTCACAAGCTGGTCTTCATTAGAGGCAACATATAGGAGTAATAGGAGTAATGGTAAAATGTCCATCAATAACTTCATGAACTGTACATCTCCCTAAAATATTTATTATAATGATTTCATGTGTTTTAACATAAGTGTCAATGAAGGAGATTTTAGCAATATGTTCATTTTATAATGTTAGAGTTGCCAAAGGAGGAACACACGAGGCCAAAAGTGATAAGGAATTATAACTTAGTAGAGGCCCGGTGCCCGAAATTTGTACATGGGGGGGTGAGGTGGGGTTGTCCCTCTGCCCAGCCAGCACCCTCTCCAATCTGGGACCTAAGCAGACGGTTGGACATCCCTCTCACAATCTAGGATTGCTGGCTCCAAACTCCTTACTACTTCTATCTGATTGCCTCTGACTACTTCTGCCTGACAGCCAGATCACCCCCTAACCACTCCCCTGCCAGCCTGATTGACGCCTAACTGCTCCCTGGCTGGCCTGATTGCCCCCAACTGCCCTCCTCTGCTGGCCTGGTCTCTCCCTACCCCCTGAAACATTCCTCACCTGCTGTCCTGGTCACCTCAAACAATCCTCCCCTGAAGGCCTGGTCCCCCTCAAATGTCTTCCCCTGCAGGCCTGGGTTCCCTCCAACTGCTCTCCTTTGCTAGCCTGGTCACACCTAACTACCCACAACTACCCTCCCCTGTAGGCCATCTTGTGCCAGCCATCTTGTGGCCACATGGGGGCAGTCATCTTGTGTATTGGAGTGACAGGCAATTTGCATATTACTCTTTTATTAGATGGGATGAAGTCATCTGGGTACCAGAGGGGCTGAGCCCCCAAATGGTGCCAGCACCCAGGGATGGGGCAGGGGGTTGTCAGATATTTTAGTGGACTCTAGGCGGGCTTTTTCTAGGTGAATTCTCTGGGGGGTGTTGTAGAGGGGAAAGATGATGGTCTTAGCAAGTGGAATGCGTTGTAAGAGAATGGGAATGTGGGATGTGAATGGGTATAAAGGTTAGTTCCCATGAGTGTGGGTATGATCAGACCTAACCAAAGTTTATGCACCCAGCATAATTCAAGTTCCAACCCAAGCCGTCATCTTCTTTTTCTTCTTCTTTTAAATATTTTTCTTTCTTTTCAAAAAAAAATGTTTTATTGATTTTTTTATAGAGAGGAAGAGAGAGGGATAGAGAGTTAGAAACATTGATGAGAATCATCGATCAGCTGCCTCTTGCACACCCCCTACTGGGGATGTGCGCACAATCAAGATACATGCCCTTGACCGGAATCGAACCTGGGACCTTTCAGTCCGCAGTCCGATGCTCTATCCACTGAGCCAAACTGGTTTTGGCTTAAATATACTTCTTGATTGATTTCAAGGAAGGGAGAGGGAGAGGGAGAGAGATATCAATGATGAGAATCATGGATCGGCTGCTTCCAACCACTGGGGGTTGAGCCCACAGCTCAGGCATGTGAACTGGGGACCCTTCAGTCCACAGGTCGACACTTTATCCACTGAGCCAAGGCCCAACCCGTCTTCTGCTGCTATGGTCTTCCAGAGATGTCTACATAGAATAAAATCCACTGTTGTAGAGATCTGTGGATTTCTTAGCACCTTGGGAAGCACCTCTCCATAGTTTCTCTTCCCCAGCACCCCGCTGCCTCTGTTTTCTTGGTGTGAGCCAACCCATCTTTCATGTTTCTCCAGTTGGCCAAGGGGGCAACCTTGGCTGGGCTCAGAGATGGGCCTGCGGCCTGCACTCCCCGCTAAGTTCGGGGCGAGCTGATGCTGACAAACCCGCCCTCCCCAGGTGGCCTCCTGGAGACCAAGGACCAGGTGTTCCAGGAGGACACACCTGCCTGGAGCTGCGGGGGGGGGGGGGGGTCCTCAGCATCTTCTTTAAGATTTAAATAGAACCCGCCCTCCACAGCCAGGGCAGTGAGCTGCCCTGGGTGTCCGGTAAACAGAGAACAACCGGTTACTTTTGCAAAGATAATTGAATCAACGTGACACAGGTTTGGGGAAATAGAAAGGCAGGAGTAGAAGTGGTGTGCCAAGGTCAAGGGAAGGAAGCCAGAGCCAGAGCAGGGCTCCGCGTGTGTGCGCACACACGTACGTTATTAAAGTCTGGAAATTCGGAGGAGAGTCCCGGTAGAGATAAGGCTCAGCTCTTGGAATGGGGTGCGGCCTATAAAGCTGGTGCTGGAAGCCTAGAATCCAGATTGGGGGGTTGGGGATCGAGGGGGCAAAGCCATGAACTAGAACCAGTTGTGGTGACACAGGCGAAGGGTGTGCCATAAGAGTGGAGCCAGATTTGTCTAATGACCATTCTCCTTACCAACTAGGTCTGCGTTCTCTGTCAGACCCCGGGACCTGGGAGGAAGAGACAAGGCTGGAAAAAGATAAGACGCCTCCATGGGCCCAGGGCTCAGAAAACAAACACATTTGAGGACAGACCAAGGACAGGGCGCGCGTTGACTTGGTGGCTGGGCTGGGACCCCGGGAGGAGTTTTTGAGCTTCTCGTGGTTGTGGATGGGAGTTTTTTCTCAGGAACACTGATCATGCTCCGGGCCCAGGAACAGGCAGAGCTGTTTGTAACATCACAGAAACCTTTGGTTCTCGCACTCTGAGCTCCTGGAGGCCGGGCTGCAGACCCTCAGCTCCCCTTTCCCTGCAGCCCGCAGCTGCGCGGAGCCATCTTCTCCCTCGTGTGCATCGTGTGCACACAACCAGCCAACTGGGGCCGGGGGTGGGGGTGGGGGGGGGGGTGAGTGTCAGAGTAGATTCTTGTGGGTGACCTGCTGCTCTTCCATTGGGCCGGCAGGATGGGAATAAATGCTCTGATGGGATTCAAACCTGCCTCTGCTCAGGTGGCTGAAGTGGTGACCTGCAGCCCGGCCCCTGGGTGGTCTGGGCACAGGTGCCCCAGGAGGTAAGGCCGGAGCTGAACAATGCAAACTGGAGCGCCAGCCCGGCCTGCTGTGCCCAGCAGCGCCTGCACAGGGGCGTGGTGCGCACAGCTCCGGACTGCTGGCCGGACAGGGTCGCGGGAGCAGCGGGCCCACTTTCCTGGGTGCAAATTTAGGAGTCCGTGAGCTTGGAACAGAAAGGCACTCAGTTCTTTTGCTGAGACTGCAAGCGGCTCTGAGAAGACCCTGGAGCTCGGTGTCCACACCCTCAGATAAAGGGCTGGGCGAGGCCTCTAACAGCCTCGGGCAAAGGGCGGGGGAAGGGTGGTTGCGGCCACGGAAGGGCAGGCGGGCGCAGGGCCACAGCGACACCTAGCGGGCGCTCGTCGTGACTGCGAGTCCGGAGCTCCGGGGTGAAGCTTGACTTCAAACAGGGCAGACATTTCAGGGTCGATTTGGAAGTTTTATAAAAGCATCTCCAGCCCACAGTCCCTGCGGAGACGTCAACACATGGTGACGGGCAGCTTGAGGTGATGAGACCTGGGTTTCGGTCCACGTTCACATACACTCACTGGAGTCGCGTGTGCGGCGTATTGTCCAGAGCAGGCCCTGCGCCCACACCCGGGGAGGGGGGCGCTCAGAGAACCCCGCCCCAATGTTGGCGCGAATGCTCAGGACCTGGACTTGCCAGCGCTCAGCTCTTTACGGGAAGGCGTGGGTGGCTCTGAAAAGAGCCTTTGGGGTTAGGAAACAGGCACCTTCTCGCGCATCTACTTGGAGCTGGTGTACTTGGTGACGGCCTTGGTGCCCTCGGACACGGCGTGCTTGGCCAGCTCGCCGGGCAGCAGCAGGCGCACGGCCGTCTGGATCTCGCGGGACGTGATGGTGGAGCGCTTGTTGTAGTGCGCCAGGCGCGACGCCTCGCCCGCGATGCGCTCGAAGATGTCGTTGACGAACGAGTTCATGATGCCCATGGCCTTGGACGAGATGCCGGTGTCGGGGTGCACCTGCTTGAGCACCTTGTACACGTACACCGAGTAGCTCTCCTTGCGGCTGCGCTTGCGCTTCTTGCCGTCCTTCTTCTGCGCCTTGGTCACCGCCTTCTTGGAGCCCTTCTTCGGGGCGGGCGCCGACTTGGCGGGCTCGGGCATGGTCGGGAGCTCAGCAGACTCTCTCAGATAGAGAAGGAAATAGATGGAGGAAAGTGAGACTTCTCCGCCTTATATACCACGGGGTATGCAAATAAGGGGTTAAACTCTTGTGTGTGATTCGTTGCATATTCAAGAGAACGTCATAAGATCTACCCAATCAGAATGCCAATACAGCTGCGGGCTTAGCCAATGACACAGATTCTTTTTCGCGCCCAGACATTTTTATAAAAAGTGCCACTGCTGCAGATACACCTTGCTACTTGCTTTGTGTTAGTATCTTGAGGTGAACATGTCCGGACGTGGAAAACAAGGAGGCAAGGCGCGCGCCAAGGCCAAGACGCGGTCCTCGCGGGCCGGCCTGCAGTTCCCCGTGGGCCGCGTGCACCGCCTGCTCCGCAAGGGCAACTACTCGGAGCGGGTCGGCGCGGGCGCGCCCGTGTACCTGGCGGCCGTGCTGGAGTACCTGACGGCCGAGATCCTGGAGCTGGCGGGCAACGCGGCCCGCGACAACAAGAAGACGCGCATCATCCCGCGCCACCTGCAGCTGGCCATCCGCAACGACGAGGAGCTCAACAAGCTGCTGGGCAAGGTGACCATCGCGCAGGGCGGCGTGCTGCCCAACATCCAGGCCGTGCTGCTGCCCAAGAAGACCGAGAGCCACCACAAGGCCAAGGGAAAATAAGGGGCAAGTCGCAACGTTCAGATCCAACGGCTCTTTTCAGAGCCACCCACCTCCTCAGAGAAAGGGCTTGCGCTTTCTCTTTGTTCAAACAGTTGCAGGAGAATGGCTTCTACCGGTTTCGTCAGTAGATGTCAGTAAACACCCCTTGAGAGTGAAATTGACCAACCATGGAAAAGATACATGAAGGGGGAAAGTTACCATCAAGTGGAAACAAAGGAGTTAGGTTTCAGGTAATTAGGGCAATCGATGTAGCAATACCTTGGGGTTAAGGAAAGTACATTGTATACAAAGGGAATGCTTGGTCAAAAGTGTATAATTAAGTGCAAATGTAGTTAAGAACCCGCCACAATGAAACTATTTTCAATCTGTTGTTGGGTAGTTTTGCATCTTAATGGGACAAATCACCTGTAGGTGGGTCTGCAACCCCGCTGGGCCTTAATCATTTGCAAATAGGAAAACAATACTTACGTGGCCTCAGTCAAGCACTTTTCTTTGTTTTTAATTTGTCTTGTTTACACTATTACAGATATGCTTTTTCTGCTCCCACCCTCTTCATGTCCTTAGGCAGAACTTCATAACACAGTCTTCAGCATTACTTTTAAAAGGCTCTTAGTAATCTTCGCATCATTTATAAGTTTGGGCATTTTTTTAAACTTCATTTCACACAAGCCTCAGGTAAAAGTGTAAAACGGAGTGGAATGCTTTCTGTGAGGATGCTGATTAGATACATATATTAATGTAGTTACCACAGAAAATAAAATCACTTCAATTAATTGTCTTGTTGCATTTAGGATAAGTACATGAAAACAGGAAATGTGAAAATCTCCAAGTTCGGGGGGTGGGGGAAGAAATGGTCTAAGGTCGAACGTGAAAAACAAGCAATTTCCGTTGAGTGCGTCTTCCTAAATTTGAATGAGGCAAAAACATGTCCCTTAGCCAATCACATCTAGCGCGCGCCTTTTCAAACGGAGCATAGGAAAGGCAGGTTAAGCGCCAAAATTTACAATTCTTATCAAGCGAACAACAGATGTCATTGTTGCCGGGATGACGCCAAAATATATTGAAAGAGACGGTATAAAGACGATAGAGGCGAAAGACGGTAGAAAACAGTCTACTGAACGTGTGCTTGGGAGGAAAAAGTTAATTTGCCGTCTTAACCCACCGGAAGTCCCACCTATCCGGAAGGGATTGTCGCTCGCAGTAACTAAGCCTGAGACTTGATGGACAGATAACTGTTCCAATCAGAGCGGGTCTCGCCTTATATAAACTGGTTGAGCCCCAGCTTAGTCACTCCTCCGCGGGTTCACGTCTCCCTCTTTGCAATGGCCCGGACCAAGCAGACGGCGCGCAAGTCCACGGGCGGGAAGGCGCCCCGCAAGCAGCTGGCCACCAAGGCGGCCCGCAAGAGCGCGCCGGCCACGGGCGGCGTGAAGAAGCCGCACCGCTACCGGCCCGGCACCGTGGCGCTGCGCGAGATCCGGCGCTACCAGAAGTCCACGGAGCTGCTGATCCGCAAGCTGCCGTTCCAGCGCCTGGTGCGCGAGATCGCGCAGGACTTCAAGACGGACCTGCGCTTCCAGAGCTCGGCCGTGATGGCGCTGCAGGAGGCGTGCGAGGCGTACCTGGTGGGGCTGTTCGAGGACACCAACCTGTGCGCCATCCACGCCAAGCGCGTCACCATCATGCCCAAGGACATCCAGCTCGCGCGCCGCATCCGCGGGGAGCGCGCGTGAGCCCTTAGCTAGCGCCAACCTGCAACCCAAAGGCTCTTTTCAGAGCCACCTACACTTTCAGAGGGAGAGCTGTGAACCAAGGAGCCATCCCCAATCAGCACTGTAGGGGAGGGCGGGTGATGGCTGGGCCGGCCGCGTGGCAGAGGTTCTGTGTCCCCCTCCCTCCCCACACACAGCACAGCTGTCTCTGAGGCAGCATTGACAGCCAGGTCTTGGGAGCAACAGCCCCAGCAGAGGGCGTAGCTCTCCCATCATTGGTAGAACCAGCGACCCTGCTATTGTGCCAAATGGGGCCTAAAGTTATAAAGTTCTAATTAGGAGTTAAGGGCTTGTTGCAGCAAATTAGGGCACTCGTTAGTGTGGAGAATTGCACCCGGTGAACTTGAATGGCTCCCTCTTGCTGCAACTTCTCAGCCAGGAAGGCAGCATGCACATGGGTGACATTGCAGAGGCTGCCAGTACACACATACCCATAGGAGCACATTTAAACGCGTGAGGAGTGGGTGAGGCCTGCATTGCAGTCTAGATATTTTGTTCAAGTCTATCGCCTGCTTATTGTGTAGGATGTCACCATTAGGGAAGATTGGGTCAATTGGCTTTATTTGAAACTAACAAATTAGTGTTTGCTTTTCACATAAACAGCAGGGAGGGTAGGCTTTGTTATGCCCGTGCTCGCGGTGGCTTGTACGTTTGGCTGAGGTTTGTTCTATGTATGTCAGTATATTCATTTGTAGGTATTGCCTCTACCTGAAAAGCAAACTGCATTTCAAAATTGGATGTTTGTAATCTCAAATTTCTTGATGGGTTCTTGGCTGTTAATCCATGGTGTTTAGGACAGCGTGCTTGGTAATGTGGTAAGGGACAAAAAGACCCAAAATGGCATCACTGGTGCTAAAAGCCCAAGACACTGAACCCAGATTTAATACCTGCTCTAATTGCAGTTTCAACCCGTCCCAGTGACATACATAATCAACCAGTATGGAATCTCCTGGTCAAGCACCAGTAAGGTGATTCTGCCCGGTTCGTGTTTCTAAACCATTTTTCTTAACTGCAAGACAAAGCATTTCAATCACCTACGGCCAATGCTCCCTAGTGAGGCAGTCCTAGGTGTGCTTTGGAAACTGTAAGGGATTACAGAGGTAGTGGATAGTCACTCTGACCACTCAATGAATGACTAACGCCCCCTCCCCCATAGTTCTTATTCCTCGTCCTTCTTCATCAAAAGCCTACCTCTCATTCTGGTTAGTAAAGACCTCACAGCTGCTCGCCCCATGTTCCCTACTCCACGTAGGCTCTTCTTTTCAAAAAGATTCTTTTGAGTAACACCTTTACATTCTCCCATTTACCCAGGTTTTCTGTCTCAAGTAGGAAGTAGGAAGAAATTATGAGATGCAGCTGTCACGGGGAAAATTTTCAACTGGTTAGAAGACACCTGCTATAGGCTACATTCTTTTTTAATAAAATAGTAAAAATTAAATTATAATCCAATGGGGTGGGTGTTATAAACAAAAATAAGGTGAAGAAACATCCCAGCAAGATACTGTGTGCCCGGGAGATGGGGCTTAGGGACTCAGGACTCCTTTTGTTCTGTAGACTCTATGGGTGTTGTTAAATACTTGATGCATACAGGTTAGAAAACATTAAAACACACCCAGAGTGTGCTTGAGCTTGTAAAATAATGCGTTTCATTAACAACACATCAAGTAACAAGGAGCAGCAAGGAAGAATAAATGTTTTCAAAATTTTAGCGTAAATCTTGTTTCCAAGACATTTGCAATCACTTCAGAGTGATACAAAAGCATCAGTGACTGCCCTGTTGAAGAAGTCACAGATACTACAAAATCCATGGTTAGTTGCCTACACACATAATTGAAAGAGATGCCAAATTGCATTGAGAGTTCCGGGGGAGGGGGACTTTTCCCCCATCCAGGTTTGCACCCTCAACTGTTCTGTGGAACTCAGGATTTGGTCAGATTTGCCAGTAAAAAGTAAGTGAACTTCCCTGGAATTAAATTGAAAATAAAAGCTAAGTCCCAAGTTGAAGTGGAAATGACAAGTGAACCTCTTCTTCCAAGAGCCCAACGGTGTGCCCCGACCACCCCTAGTCCAGGAGCTCTCTGCGAGCCAACGTCCCTGCCTTCCAACGTCTCTGTCTTGTTTTCCCTCCAACTCATTGCCTGCTCAGGCGACTATGGCTCCCCAGGTCTCCGCCACCGTCTGCGGGAAGAAACCGGGCTGGGGGCCACTTACTTACGGGCAGAGTGACCGTGGCTGCTCTTCCCCAAAAAGAACTCCTCTGACCTCTAGAGGAAAAAAGTCCTAGGTTTTCAACTGCCTCACAGAATATACAAGACTTCACATCGCAACCTCTGATGGGTACTTGCACCCTCTGGAGCCCAATGCGCACCAGACCAGAGCACAATTAACCTCTGCAAGTCGATGGGAAAGCCAAGTTCAGGAAACCTACAGAAACTTGATTAGCCCTCCAGGCAGACCCCACTTGTTACATCAACGACTTACCCTTTCTAGCGCGTCTGGGCGCGGGAGGCAGGGCGGCGAGGCTCAAGGGCGCCCCCTACGGCTGGAGGACGGGCAAGAGCGGCCGCACAAGCCACGGGGCAGGCTCAGCGCGCAGGGCGGGGTCCTGCCCAATACCCACCCCGGGATGAGCTGCAGCCCGAGACCGAGCGCCGCAGGGTCATGTGAACAGGCCCAGACCACGATCCCTGGCACCTGACGCCGAAGGTTCTCCCCAGATTTCCCGAAAATGACCCTGTGTTCCTAGAAACAACAGCGCCCAGCATCCCAACTCCACAGCTACTCCCCCCACTCTGCCTCCCCACCTCCCCACCTCCCCAGCGCACCGGGAGTCACCCGCCCGGAGACACCCAGTTACAGCCAGCTCACTCAGCTCTTTTCCTGGAACGAGTGGGTGGCTCTGAAAAGAGCCTTTTGAGGTTTTCCAAGCAGGACCTGCCGCGGTGGCTTCACTTCTTCTTAGGCGCCGCCTTCTTGGCCTTCGCGGGCTTGGCCTTGGCCGCCTGCGGCTTGGCCACCTTGGGCTTGGCGGCTTTGGCCTTGGCGGGGCTCTTGGCGACCTTCTTGGGCTTGGCGGCCTTCGCCTTCTTGGGGCTCTTGGCCGCCTTCTTGGTCCCCGCGGCCGCCGCCGGCTTCTTGGCCTTCTTCGGGGTCTTCTTGGCCGCCTTCTTGGGGGCGGCGGCGGCGCCCGCGGGCTTCTTGGGCTTCTTGGCCGCCCCGGCCGCCTTCTTGGCCTTGGCCGCGGCGCCCGCCTTCCTGGCCTTGGGCTTGGCCTCGCCGGAGGCCGCCTTCTTGTTGAGCTTGAAGGAGCCCGAGGCGCCGGTGCCCTTGGTCTGCAGCAGGGTGCCCTTGCTCACCAGGCTCCGGAGGCCCAGCTTGATGCGGCTGTTGTTCTTCTCCACGTCGTAGCCCGCGGCCGCCAGCGCCTTCTTGAGCGCGGCCAGCGACACGCCGCTGCGCTCCTGGGAGGCGGCCACCGCCCGGGTGATGAGCTCGGACACCGGCGGCCCGGACGCCTTGCGCTTGGCGGCGCCGGCGGGCTTCTTGGCCGCCTTCTTCTTCACGGGCGTCTTCTCCGCGGGGGCGGGGGCGGCGGGCGCCAGGGGAGCGGTCTCCGACATGTTTCGCTTCCGGCCGGGAGGACGACAGGAGACTTGAACTGTCAGAGCAGCGTGGCCCGGCGCGGGCGGTGGGGGTTTATATAGCGAGGCGCTGGGTGGTGATTGGCTGGCGGCTCCGTGCGCCGCGCTACCCAGCCGGCTCCTCCGCTCTGCCCGGCTGCTGTGTTTCTTGCCCCTCGAAAAAGCAGAAAAATATAAGAAATCTGTGCGCGAAATCGTGAGGAGTTTGGGGGAATCGGGTCCGGGAGCCTTCAGGCTTCCTTCATGCCTTCTCTGGCGCGCCTAGCTCCGCCGCCGGCCCCCTGAAACTTTCCCGATTCCCCCAACTCTCTGGAAAACTTCGGTCAGCCGGAGACAACTTTCCGATTTTCCTTAAAAATACGGCTTCCTTCCGCTTCCTTTGCAAATATTTCTTGCAGAACACAGTTCTTCACACTCTTGTCTTTGCAATTCTGTGTACGTGAACGGATCTGCACTGAAATGAACCCAGAAAATCGTGTTTTTCGCGAGGGCAATAGCACAGCTCGCCTGCGAGTGGTTTGCCCTGAGCCCTGGGGATTGGCAGTGGGGGAGAGAATTCAAAGTACACGATGGACAACGACCTGCATTAGAGAAAAATGTTGGTTTGATACTTTTTAAGTATTGGAGCGACCAGTGTGTACACTGGGTTTGATCCCATTGTTTTTGATTTAACCATTTTTAGGAGGGACGAGGGCAAGACTGCTCCGTGCATGTGTGTTTTGTAAATAACCAGTTCTACCAGTAACTAGTCATCCATCTTCTCTTAAAAGACTGATTTTTCAGACCTAGAGGGGGCATCAGAAGTCACCCACCTTACCTACCCACAAAGGCATCTCAAAGCAACAGGTGGGCAGGTCTACCTCAGTTTACCAGCTGTGAGCAGGAGAGCCCTGCGACATCACGTGATTTTCATTCAATTCCCCCTAAAATTGTAAAGGCCTTCATGACTGACACCCTGTCCAATCACCAGATTGGTCCCCCAGTATTTAGCATGGGGTTTTGAACATATTTCCTATATTCCAAGATGACATTCAAAACACAAAATGCGTTTGACCTTTGTTAGCATTGCAGTCGGGACCCAGATTAGAAAGAAGCATTTTCTTATTGAAATCTCTGCAGCAAGGCCCTGGCGGGTTTAGCTCAATGGATGGAGCATCCCCCTGGGGGCTGAAGGGTCCCAGGTTCGATTCCTGTTGATGGTACATGCCTGGGTTTTGGGCTCAAACCCCATTGGGGGGCGTGCAGGAGGCGACCAATCAGTGATTCTCTCTCATCATTGATGTTTCTATTTCTATCTATCTCTCCCCCTTCCTCTCTAAAATCAATAAAAATATTTTTTTAAAAAGAAAGAAGAAATATCTGCAGGAGCCCTAGCTGGTTAGCTAATTGGTTAGAGCATCTGCCTGAGGACTGAAGGGCATTCCCGTCAAGGGCAGGTATCTGAATTGCTGCCTCAATCCCTGGCCTGGCTGGGTGCAGATGGGAGGCACCCAATAGATGGGTCTCTCTCACGTGCATGTTTCTGTGTGTCTCTCCCGCTCCCTTCCTGAAATTCAGTGGTGGGGGTGGGGGTGAGGATTAATAAATCACTGCATGAATTTCCCATGTTTCACCGAGGGCCTTTTCACTAACAAAGTATGAACCACACTGTCACAGCCTGAACCAGTGAGCAGGACCTGCCCACCTGAGGCGCTGAGCAACCATTCCATCACGAGCATGGCGGGTTCCCACTCATCTCTCTCTTTGCAACACCACAAAGCTAACAGAATTCAGCGAACACTGGA
Source organism: Vespertilio murinus (assembly GCA_963924515.1). Classification (NCBI taxonomy): domain Eukaryota; kingdom Metazoa; phylum Chordata; class Mammalia; order Chiroptera; family Vespertilionidae; genus Vespertilio; species Vespertilio murinus. Next base: position 380,788 of record OZ004719.1, on the reverse strand, counting down.
TAATTACGCGCCGCTTTGCATGACCCACCTATTAGTCAGGTCCTAGCATCCCACCTCTTGTTGAAATCAATAACCAAGAAAAGTATTGGGGTGTTACGTTTCGTCTAATAAACTCCGCTATAGCTCCAAAGAATCTAGTCATTCTGGCCCAGATCCTATGTAATGTAAGAGCTTTTCCATATAAATCCAAGACAAGATATTCCACTTTAAAGATGCCACAGTTAGCTTCATAACCACCGCGTGGCTTGACTTTAGTCTTGGACTGGCAGGCGCTGACTGGAACCAAGTCTCTGGTACTTGAAACCTGCAAGGTTCTCCCTCCTCCCAACTGGTGGGCGGAGTTACCACATTGCTGACACCTGTCACAGAGCCATCTCCAAGACACTGAACCATCAATCAGCGCGTGTCAAAGTGTCCTGGAGCCCACCCCTTCCTGTTCCGCCCTGGGTCCAACCCTCTTCTGTTCCGGCCCATAAACAGACCCCGGCCCAGCCACGTGCTGCTGCTCCTCCGTGTCCAGGAGGCAGCCCGGCTGGGTCCCCTACCCCCTCCCCACTCCTTCGATCCTGGTTTCTCTACCTCCGTAATAAGTCCCGCTCATTACCGGGGAATAAACGTTAAAATTCCTTGGTGGTCAGTTTCCTGCACCTTCAAACCTTACAAAACCATGGTACGCAAACCCTATGCGCAAACAGGGAGGCTTACAGGCTTGGGCCCCTGGCTCTGTCTCCCCAGGCAGGGATCCTAAGGGTGTCGGGAGGAGGGGGTTGTTGCCGCGTCATTGCCGATGGCTATTATCACAAACGTTCTTGCCTGGTCGCCCAGGCAGGGACGCCTGAGGCCCACAGTGGTAAGGCATGAGGAACGTCCTGGGCCATCTGGACACAAGAGGAGCTGAGCCCCCAAATGGCGCCGGCACCCAGGGATGGGGAGTCAGAGGTTTTACCACGAAGCACTCTAGGCGGGCTTGTTCTGGGCAGAGGATTCCTGGGTGGATCTGGATCTCTGGGGAGTCCGGAGGGGAGAGATAATCGTCTTAGCCAGTGGCACGTGAACGTAGCAAAAGGGCTTGCAGGTTGTGAGGTGGCCTAAATGTCAGCTCCCAGGGGAGGGGATCTCGATACGATTATTTGATCAGACCTAACCATTAGTCCCTTTTCCTGTTCAATCTAGAGCTCAATATCACACCTAACAATGCAATTAAAATTCAGAATTTCTTATCTTTTTAAATATATTTTATTGATTTTTTTAGAGAGGAAGGGAGGGATAGAAAGTCAGAAATAACGATGAGAGAGAAACATCAATCAGCTGCCTCCTGCACACTCCCCCCTGGGGATGCGTCCGCAACCTCGGCACATACCCCTGACCGGAATTAAACCTGGGACCCTTCAGTCCGCAGGCCCAACGCTCTATCTACTGAACCAAACAGGTTTCGGCTAAAATTCAGATTTTTTAAAAAGTGTCCTATTTGGGTCATTCTTGTAGTCGCCCTATCAGTTGTTGAAAACGTTTGGAATTGTTTTCTAAGTTTTGTGTGCCGGGATATAAGATAAGTGACAAGTATTTTCTACAACAGAAGTCCCCATTTCATTCCTGGGCGACTCTCCCTGGAGCCCATGGGTATTTAGGCTACGAGTAATTGAGAAGACTCAGGGAGGAGGGGCCTTTTCCTTCACCGTTTGTAGCTGATCCCTTCCTGCCTGGAGGGCAATCATTGAGACCGTGGCTTTCACCTGAGGAGTGCTTCCCCAAGTGTTCTCAGGAGGGTGGGGCCGAGCCGTGAACAGTTCATGCCAGAATCTTCTCCCGAGGACTGTATTGGGGGAGGGTGGGGGGATCTTGAAAGCCGGATTATGTCCCAGGGGACTGTCCACTTGAAACCTTTTCCCTGTTATTTTGGTAGCCTGCCGAAAGGTGGTGCTTTTACTCTTGAACCCTAGACCTGCGTATTCTTAAAGCAGTGGATTGTCCACAGTCCTGACGTGAAACATGTACTTTATAGATGTAACAAGTAGCTGAAAGGAACTACAGGTAAGAGATGGGCATCTCACCTGTTTGAGGACATAAAACATCCCACCTGTGACTTCACGTACCCTCCGTTGTAGTGTGACACCCCCTCTCGCCACCGTGAATGATGTGAGAGGTACAGGTGGTGCTCGGGGGCTGTGCTGAGGTGTTCCAGATTCAGTAAACTGCAAAGGCTTGAGGGCAAAAGCGGCTGCGTTGAATAACTACCAAAAAAAAAAAAAAATGACAAAGGAAAGACAAGGCTGTAGAGCAGACAGGGCACTGCGTTAGAATCAGATGTGTTCCGAGGAGCCCTGAGAAGTCACGTCCATTTTCATTTCCTCTGAGGACACCCTCCCACTGGAAACTCCCCTCCAAGCACAGCTACGTCTGATTAATTTTATTTCCTCCAGCGGCTCCTCTCTCAAACGTGAAGTTTCCTTCTTACTGGTCTCTCTCTACAGCTGCAATGCCTGGTACACCCCGAAGGTGGCTAATTTCTAGCAGCCCCCAAAAGCACTCCAATCTCAGGAGCCCACCGCCTTCCTTTCCCAGTCTGCACTAGCTCGGAAGAAATTCTCTATCACAGCACAGCCCAGTATAGTAGCTTACGGGAATGTCAGTAGCTATATTCATAGGAAGGCCTTACCTGCGGCTCAGTAACTGAAGGAATTAATTTTTAGTTTTAGTAAGTTTAATTAGCTTTTCTATTTTATTTTTTAAAATATATATTTTATTGATATTTTACAGAGAGGAAGGGAGAGAGAGAGCTAGAAACGTCGATGAAAGAGAAACGTCCACCAGCCGCCTCCTGCACACCCCCGACCGGGGATGTGCCCGCAACCAAAGTACATGCCCTTGACCTGAATCGAACCCGGGACCCTTCAGTCCGCAGACTAATGCTCTACCACTGAGCCAAACCGGTTTTGGCTAATGAACTTTTTTAAAAGTTATTTATTGATTTGGTGAGCAAGAGGAAGGGAGAGAGAACAGGGAAACACCAATTTGCTGTTCCATGCGTTTATCCATTCGTTGGTTGCTTCCCATATGTGCCCGGGGAACGCGGTGTCCCACTGTCCCAGTACACCAAGGTGTGGGTGTGATCCCAGCCAGGGCAGTTTGATGACTTTAAACATAGACAAGCACACGTGGCCGGTGCCTGATGCAGGGCAGCAGGGCCTTCAGCGTCCCTTCGGGATGGAAAGCACACGCTGCCCACTTGGAGATCTTGTTAAGAAGGCCTCCATCTGCTCCCCTATCTGCGGGCTGGGCCTGGGCCCGAAATTCTCTACGTCTGACAACTCCCAGGTGAAGCTAATGCTGCGATCCCTCAACTGCTCCGCCCATCACGAGGAGCTCCGGGAGTCTGGGAGCAGGGGGAGGCCGGGAGCACGGGGAGGCAGAGAGCCGGTTCAGGCTGATCCTTTCCTGAGCTAACTTTTCCCACTCCTTGCAGAATCAATCAATGTGTCCACCTGTCCATCGATCATGCGCCTTGCTTTGTGATTTCTCAGCGAGGAGAGGGTGGCGAGTCTGCGGTTGGAGGGAATGGCCCACCTCTGGCTGCGTCTGTGGAAGCGCCGCAGAGAAGGGGTGTCTGCGGCCCCTCCGTGGCCCCTCGAAGGCGACGCCCCGGTGACCGTGCAGATCGGTGTCTCGCACGTGGCTGCCTGTCATCTGTGCACAGAGCATCACGTCGGTTATCCTTTCATTCGGACAGGATTGCTAGAAATTAGCCACCTTCGGGTGTGCCAGGTATTGCAGCTGTAGAGACCTGTAAGAAGGAAACTTCAAGTTGTAGAGAGGAGCCATCAGAGGAAATAAAGTTAGCAAGACGTAGCTGTGCTTGGAGGGGAGTGCGGAGTGGGAGGGTGTCCTCAGAGGAGGCCATCTGACGGGCAATGGAAATAGATGTGACTTCCCCGGACTCCTGGGAGTAAACACCGCCCGAGGACGCCGGGGCTCGAGTACAAAGCCAGTCCCCGCGACTGCGCACGGCGCCGCCTGGAGGCCACGGGACCCCGCGGCTCCGCACCCGGAGCGGCGGCGGGACGGGGACCGAGGCCGCGGCGGCGCGTGTCCCCGCCCCCTGCGCGCCCCGCCGCCGAGGCGCCCGCCGCGGGGCTATATAAGCGGCTGCGGCCCGGGCTGGGCACAGCGCTGTGGACCGCGTTCTCCCTCCACCATGTCCGGCCGCGGCAAAGGCGGGAAGGGCCTGGGCAAGGGCGGCGCCAAGCGCCACCGCAAGGTGCTGCGCGACAACATCCAGGGCATCACCAAGCCCGCCATCCGGCGCCTGGCGCGGCGCGGCGGCGTCAAGCGCATCTCCGGGCTCATCTACGAGGAGACGCGCGGGGTGCTGAAGGTGTTCCTGGAGAACGTGATCCGCGACGCCGTCACGTACACGGAGCACGCCAAGCGCAAGACGGTCACGGCCATGGACGTGGTGTACGCGCTCAAGCGCCAGGGCCGCACCCTCTACGGCTTCGGCGGCTGAGCCCGCCCGCCGCCCGCCCGCCCGCGGCTCCCGCGCAAACCAAAGGCCCTTCTCAGGGCCGCCCACCTCTTTACGCAAAGGGCTGTGAGCGGCTATCGAGCCTCAAGGTAGCCTGTTATGCAGGAATTAAATAAGTTCATTAAATTCGGGGAGGAAAAGAGGAAGGGAAGTAGAAACGCCAATGACAACTATTGATCTGCCCCCTGTTCTCCCCACACTGGCGGAGAGACCCCCCCAAGCCGGGATGTGCTCTGACCATGACCCCGTGCTTCGTAAGTCCACTCTGCCACAATATTTTAATCAAGAGTTCTTGACAAGGTCGGGCGGTTTTTTGGGGGGGCCATTTGGGGTGATCCTGGCTCAAAATGGCGCCTCTCAAATGACCCCAAAGAACAAAGCAGGTCGGGGCCCTCGCGATAGGGAACTCCTTGGCATGCCTCCCCCGTAAGCAGATTGCCCCGAGTGTCGGCAGTTCTCCGGTTCCAGGTCACTGATTTGCTCCGTTGTTTCCCCGGAGCTCGAACTTGCACTTGCCCGGAAGGCTCCCTGGCCTGGCACCTGGCGGCCGGCAGGGGGCGCCTGGACCTAACGTGCCGCCCCGCAGGAAACACCTCGGAAGCCGTGGGTGGAGCTAGGCTGGTAAATGCAAGAATCAGCTGCAAAAGGGCACCTGATTGCCGCCTTAGTGCATCCCTGACGACGTGAACCCCAGCGTGACGTGGGTCGTGGCTCATCTGGCTGCTCAGTTTCCAAAATGTTGACCATTGAACGCTCCTTCGTGTGCCCAACCTACCGCCTCTCCCCTCCTGCAACCCTGAGTGCGCCCTTCATTTTTCTCAGCAGAAGGAGCCTTTGGTCCACCCCTGCGCCCCCTCCCACCTGCGACCTAAATCCCTCCCCTCCCTGCGGACTCCCATTCGTGCCCCTTAAGCCCGCAGTGAAAGCAGCATTAGGGGGGCAGCGCCCGTCGGGGCCGGTTGTGTGTTAGGAGGGCTGACCATGGAGGCACCTTCCACTGGACATTAAGTTAGATGGACATGCCAGGGGTCATGGTCTCTCCTGGCTCCTTCTCCATGTGTGTAGTTCTTGGCCGGTCTCATCAAATCCACAGGAGACAAACAGGAGAAAAACGGCTTCTATGTTGTACATACAAGAGCTCCAAAGAATGTAAGCTCCAAAGGCCGTTGAGGGTTGCCTGCCATCCTGGGCTGAGGAAAGGGGACTCCGAGGAAGGAAAGAGCGATGCTTGGTTCTCAGGGGGTCGCCCTGGCCTACACAAAGGTCACCCGGGGGTCATCCAGGTCAAAGTTAACTGTTAAAATAGCTCTCTTTCTGGGACAGGCCCACTATCTAAATTCTTTTTTTTTAATGTCTTTATTTTGCTTTATAATATATTTTTTTTATTAAATGCATTAAAGCTGCCTTCGAGGCTTTTCTCAGGAAATATACCATCAAACTTACTTCCACTATAGTTCTTTATGGCAGAGCAAATAACTGCACAGTGCAAGCCTGCTAGTTTGAATTCTGGGACACCATTACTATATGAAAATACAAAAGCTGTCTCTTAAATATATTCTATCTTTCAGTCATTTGCCTGCCATAAGTGTCTATAGACCAACTTTACAGTCATTTTTTGTGAGAATTTTCAACTGAAAATATCCAAGAACACCCAAATCATGAGTAATATATTTATTTTTATAATATTCCGTGCAAATTGGTTTCTTAAATTCAAAATATCATGGCGTGTGGGGATGCTTTTCATTTTGGATGCCTGGCAGTTAACCGGTTAAAATATATTTTTTATTAATAATGTCACAGATATCTCACATCCCTCCCTTTACCTTCTCGTCCCAGCCCCTACCCACCCCACCCCTCTTCACCTCCCCCTGTCCATGAGCTGTGCTTATCAGTATACAAGTTCTCTGTGATGAAACAAGTTTATACTGTTTTATGTAGACAGAATTTTCCCAGATGGCGGGCAGGACTTGTGCACATGATAAACTCCAGTCTCTGCTAAAAACAGTGGTCTCTGCCTCTGTTCTGCCTCATTTTCGTCGTCCCGCTTGTGGTGTCTTTGTTTATCTGTCCTCACCCGCTACGGCTGCTTCACCTGGCGGGTCACTGTTGGTATCATTTGCCAAATAAACTAAACGGAATAAAGGCTACTGAGATTTAAAACCAAAAAGTAGTTGTCTATAAAAATCACTTTTTTCTCAAGCATTAAATAAAAACACAACTTATTTAGTTGGCTGACTTGCCAATCTGATAACATACTTTTAAAAAATCTTTATAAACGTATTGTGGTGTTTGAATGGCCCACAACAAAACACGAGGAAAGAAATCTCCCCACGGAATCGGGCAGGAGTCACCGCAGGAAGAGGGTCGGGGTGGGGGGGTGTCGGGGAGAACCTGCGGCCGCTGGGGGGCGCTCCTCGCCCGCGGACGGACGGCGAGGCCCGGCGTCGGAGATTAGACCCGCGGTCAGAACCGGGGCCTCAGGATCCTCGGCGGAGACCGAGCGGAGCCCGGCCCGGCCCCCTCGTTACACTGAAACCATGGGATTCGCGCCCGGCGATTGTTACTTTGACCGTCCGGCCTCCCGGCTGCCAGTTCCTGGAAATGTTTGTTCAACCCGCCGCCCCGCCCGCCCCTCCGCCCCCCGGAGTCCCACCCCCGGCCGCGCCTGCGCCTCCCACGGGGTGCGGGGCGGGCGGGTCCCCGCGGGGAAGGAGCTGGGGCCCCTCGGCTGGCTCTCCGCTATCCACGAGGCTGCAGGATCGCAGGGCTCCACCCCCGCCCCCCTCCGCCCGGTTACTTTCCCTTTCCCGCTGGGCGCCGAGCCCCCGCCCCCCGAGTCCCCGCCCCTCGATGGGCCGCGGGCGCCGCCGTTGGACGTGTCACCGCAACGCGAGCACGAGAAGGAGTGGGCGGCCCCGAGAAGCGCCTCCGGGGGGGAGTCAGGGCGGGTGGGGACGGGGGACTGGCCTCCTGGGCAGGCGCCCGGGCGGCGTCTCGGCGGGGACCGGGGGAGGAGGGGAGGGGAGAAGGGGGAGGAGCCGGAAGGGCGGGAGGCTGAGCCGAGGTGGGAGGAGGAGGGAGGCTGGGACACAGCGGGGAGCGGGGGGAGCAGAACCAGCACCGTGCGGGGAGGCTCCTCCTCGGTGCAGGGCGAGGCCTCTAGGCTGCTGGGCCCCGAGTCGGAGCGCCGACCGCTGAGCCGTGGACGTGGCTCTCCAGCTGCTGGGCCTCGGGCTCCGGGACTGAGAGCGGCCCAGGTTAGACCCGCTGACCCCGGAGCGCCCGGGGCCGGAGGGGAGACGGCGCGACGCCCGGAGGAAGCGAGGCGGGGCGCGGGGAGCAAAGTGCGCAGCCCTGCCCGACGGCCATGGCCCCACACAGCAGCTTCACCCGGAACCTAATGGACCAGAGCTCCCGTGCGCAGGACGCAGCCTCACATGCACGCGATTCATGGCTCCCCGGCACTCGCAACAAGCAGCCGAGCCGGAGGGCTAGCGGGGCTCGGGCAAAGGGCAGCACCGGGAACTGTCCCCTTAGGGACGGGGAGAAGCTCGCAGTTACCACCGCCCGCCCGTATCCCCCAAACAAAACACGGAGATCCGCGCTCAGCTCCCCCGAGAGGGCGTGGGCGGCCCTGAAAAGGGCCTTTGGTTTGCGCGGGAGCCGCGGGCGGGCGGGCGGCGGGCGGCCTCAGCCGCCGAAGCCGTAGAGGGTGCGGCCCTGGCGCTTGAGCGCGTACACCACGTCCATGGCCGTGACCGTCTTGCGCTTGGCGTGCTCCGTGTACGTGACGGCGTCGCGGATCACGTTCTCCAGGAACACCTTCAGCACCCCGCGCGTCTCCTCGTAGATGAGCCCGGAGATGCGCTTCACGCCGCCGCGCCGCGCCAGGCGCCGGATGGCGGGCTTGGTGATGCCCTGGATGTTGTCGCGCAGCACCTTGCGGTGGCGCTTGGCGCCGCCCTTGCCCAGGCCCTTCCCGCCTTTGCCGCGGCCCGACATGGTGATGGAGCGAAGTCAGAGAGGCTGGTCCCCGCGCTGTCTGGCGGCGGCCCCTTAAGTAACGCGGGGACGGCCCTCATTGGAGCAGAAAGACCGGAAGAGGCGGGACACCGCCCTAGTCCCGCCCCCCGACGCTAGGACCCCGGGCGAGCGTGAGTTTAGACAGTAAATTCTGAACCGGAGTGTCTGCCTTGCGCACGAAGCAAATCAGTCCGCTTGAAGGTTTGTCCCTCCCCTCCTACGGGCATTCTTGGAAAAGTCCCAACTGGAGGGAAACAAGCTCAAACCCCAGAAAACAAAGGAGTCGGTAAAAGGTGCCAAGCCACCCCCCGCGTGGGCTTTGGAGCCCACGGGCGGCCGCTCCCCGCGGGGATGGGCCTGTCGGTTACACTGGGTCTTGGTGGCCCTCTCCACCCGCAGGAAAACCCTGTCCGTCAGCAGGTGAGCTATTGTAAGGAGCAAGGCCTGGCTTACAGCTCTGACAAAACGCACGTCGCCCACACTTCTGTTTTTAAGACAATATTTATAGTAACACAGGCAGGACTAAAGCGCCCACAGGGCTTCCAGCATAACAGGAGCATGGACCGTGTGCACACATGGGCCGTGTGCTTCAACTTAATGGAGCTCCTCCGTGTCACCAGGGCGGGGTCGCAGAGGGAAAGGATGTGGGTGCCAGGGGCTGACGCCCTGTTCGGCGTGAGACTGAGGGTGGAGGGGTGCTGCCCTCCCCTGGGGCTGGTGCATCCATTTCCGGGGAAGCTGTTCTACTCGCTGAAGCTAAGGGAAAGGGATTGTGTGCAAGGGACAGTAATGAAAACGCAGCCGTTCCTAGCGGTTTGCATCGTCTTCGAAAATGGCTGAGCTGATGCACGAGAGCATGAAGATATAAATGACGGGGACCCTTTCCCCCTCCCTGCGTGGGAGTCCGTTCTGCGGGAATCTTTCCCTCTCCCTACCCATGTGGGGTCTGTACTTGTTCTTCAATAAGTCTCTATCTTTGGTATATTTTTTTTATAAGATATAGACGATGCCTTTACAACAGAATGTTCAAAGCAAGAGATGGCAGTTACTGTGTAAAAAGATAAAGGAAGGTCAACAGAATAAACTTGAAAATCTAATTGGCTTTACTATTCAATTCAAGGTTCAGACAGCACCCGGCTTATTCCTAGAAAGGTGTTCGGAGGGGTGGCGTGGGAACCCCTTCCACGTCCCCCATGACTCAAGGTTCAGGTTCAGGGTTCGGGTTCTGGAGAAGGCCGCACACAAAGGAAAAAGAGACTAGAAAAGCATTAATTTGGGAAATGGGGGCCAGGTGGTAGTCCAACTAGTGGGAGGACTACCACTCGCTCCGGCTTTGCTGTCCCTTTTATTACGATTAGAATTACAGGATACACCCCTATCCCCTAGGCCAGTGTTCCCCAAACTTCTCTCATGATGAGAATCACCTGGTGGAGTTGTTAAAATACAGATTCCTGAATCCCAACTAAGAAGTGCTAAACTAGAAATTTTGGGAACATATAGGTAAAATTGTATACTTAACTAGAGCACTATACTTACCTATATGTTCCCCAAAATTCTAGTTTTTACCTATATGTTCCCAATAGTTTTTACCTATGTTCCTCTCTCATCGACGTTTCTGGCTCTCTATCTCTCTCCCTTCCTCTCTGTAAAATATCAATAAAAATATTTTTTTTAAAAAGAAAAAGAAAAAAATAAAAGTCGAAAGGACACTTTGAAGTACTGAGGAAGAAGTCACAAAGAAATTGTTTTAAAAATAACAATATGAAGTGACATGAAAAATTAGCAAATAAATTTTTGAAACTGGAATGCATAAATATGTCAGAATATATATTTATTATATAACATATATGAGGCCCTTAGAATAAGGTGACCAGACATCCTGCTTTTGGTGGTACAGTGCGGATTTTTAACAATTTGTCCCGCATCACATGGCGTTTTAAAAAAGTCCAAAAGTTTTAAAAGAATCTTTCCAAAAATCAGGACTTTTTAAAAACACCACGGGACTCGGGACAAATTGTTAAAAATCCAGACTGTCCGGCCAAAAGCGGGACGTCTGGTCACCTTACCCTAGAACCATAAAAAATGCAAAAAAAAATCACTTCATAACTCATTCTGCAATGTGCGCACCCCTTTCCCCCCGTGGGGTGGGTGCCTACTTTGGGAACCACCGCGGGCAAGCCGGTGGAGAAGGCCCACGTGACTGATTTCCTTACTGGTGCTTCAACAGAAAATTCCCCACTGGTTGGTTAAAATTATGTTTGAAAGAGAGGTTGAAACTGCACTTAGATCAGGTGTTAAATCTAGGTTTTGAACCCGGTGGTTAGCTTGAGCAACAACTGCTTTCGTTGTCCTGTAACATCTTAGAGTTACGGTGTCCCAAGCACACTGTCCTGAACAGCATGGATCTACTCAGCCATGAACCCCACCAGAAGACTTGCCAATACAAATATCAAACCTTGAAACTTTGTTTACTTTAGAGGTCAGAGAAGCAATGTCTCCAAAATGACATACCAACATACATGTGTTAGAGAGTGGGGATTTTTGAGCACCCGGGAGAGGCCGTGGACCATGCCCCAGATAGGGCTGTCAGTGCTGACACCAGGCCAGGCCTTGAGATAGGGTCTCACGGCCCCTCCCCCTTGCACCTCACAAAACAGCCTTGCAGGACAGAATCCTGTCAGCTTTTCTGAAGAACAGGATGACCCTGTGAATAACACGGTTGTCAGTAGCATGGCCCTGACATTATTTGGGAAAAACTGTCTTGCCTTGGGTTGCTTACTCTGCAAGAACAGGATGTGGTTGATGGACTTAAAAAGTGGTCCTGCACAAGGGGCCGGGGCTGCTCTCTGGACAGCCTGCGTGGAGAAAGGCCGAGCAGTCACCCATGCTCTGGAGCAGTCACTAATTTGTTATCCATCTCTGGCTTTGCCATTTGGAGAATGCTGCGTGAAATGGAATCATACAATGTGCAGCCTTTGAAATGGCCGCTCAGTGGCTGAACATCAACCTATGAACCAGGAGGTCGCTGGTTTTATTCCAGTCAGGGCACATACCCAGGTTGCAGGCTGGATCCCCAGTGCGGGGAGTGCAGGAGGAAGCCAATTGGTGATTCTCTCTCATCATTGATGTTTTGCTCCCTCTTTCTTCCTCTCCGAAATCAATAAAAATATATTTTTTTAAATAAAAAACTGAAATGGTCTCTTTTTTCCTCTGAGCATTACGCCCTTAAGACCCAGCCATTTGCCAACAGCTTCCCTCGTGATTGCAGAGTGGGACCTAGATGTATTGATGGGTGAGGTATGTGTGATGTCAACACGCACAGAACTTTTATGTTTATCTTGAGCCAAACTGAGAATTTCCAGGAAGCAACTGCTGAACAGATGGAGGAAAACACTCTGGGAAAAAGGTGGTTTTACACTTATTTTATTCATCCAGAATCAAAGGGGGAGATGTGAGGTGGTTACATGAAATTCATTGGCGATAGAGAGATGGGAGAAAGCAAAGCACGGAAACCTCTGGGATTGGATACAAAGTAAAAGAAATAGACACATACTTCTTTGAAATGTGTGACTACAGGATAGTTAGCAATTAACACCATAAAAATAACTACAATGGGATCTGTGGTCGCTGCCTGTGGGGGAATTACTCTGACATTCCAAAGGTGGGCTATCCTGGCTCAGTGGTCGGCAAACTCATTAGTCAACAGAGCCAAATATCAACAGTACGACGACTGAAATTTCTTTTGAGAGCCACATTTTTAAACTTAAACTTCTTCTAATGCCACTTCTTTAAAATGGACTCACCCAGGCCGTGGTATTTTGTGGAAGAGCCACACTCAAGGGGCCAAAGAGCTGCATGTGGCTCGAGAGCCGCATTTTGCCGACCACTGTCCTAGATGCAAAATGACAATAGACAGGGCCCATGAAGGTAAGAATTAGCTTTTGTCAGGTAAGATACCAGTTGGGGCCCTGACTACCCGCCACCAGTCGCTTTTAGTTGGAACGTTTTAATGCCAGGTCGCCCCATGTGGGTACACCCCACCTCTGAAGGCCTTCCTGCTTCCCTGAGCTTGTCAGGTGTAGCTTGTGGCCCCTTTTTCCTTTCTGGTTTTCCACCCTGTAATAACCATTCTCCCCCAGAAAGATACACAGCCGTTTCCACTTTAGGACTACTAATAAAGTTTTTTAAAACTAAAAAGCACAGGGGTTGTTTCTGCCCCCTAACCCCGCCACAACCCATTTGGTTTTAAGTTTGTGTTTCCAGCCTTCCACCTTAAAACTGCGATTCTTGGAGGGGTATTCCTGTAGCTATAAGTGGTAGCCCAATAACCCTTTCCACATACACGTTGTGCTGCTATGGCGCTAGGAAGTTTGCTTCAAGGTAGAAACAGATGGCCCTGGGCAGCTCGATGATCCTGAATCTGAATCCTGGGTTCTGCAGCTGAGGACCGGTTCCAGCAACAACGTGCGGCTTTGTTAGATAAACTGCAGGGAATGCCAGGTGCTGGGGTCCTGCCGGGATTTGGTTTTACTCAAGTGCGGAGTAAACAGTGTGAAGACCCATCGGCTCGCGTACCCGATCATACTAAATCCAAAACCCTGCATGGCCCAAGATACAGAACTTACACCTGGAGGAAAAGTGGGGAGCTGAGGGTCCCCGGGGTTGAGGAATTCCTGCAAAGGATGATGCAAGGACCATGGTTTCAAGCTTCATGGCAACGTTCATTTCTAAAGGAGTGCAAACTGCAACGCTGAGTAACTGGTCAGTTTTAATGGCCGTTCCAGGACTCATTTGGGGTGGAAACAGCTTTTTCCCACTAAGAGCACAGCGACTCATGAGGGTGGAGTTGCTGCTACACTCTAAAGAATGGGTGCAGGCAAGTGGACTCAGGGTAAAGGGCGCGGGGCGGGGGGTTGGGAAAGACAGATGTAAAAGGCAAGCTTGGCAACCACAGTCCCCATCACAACAAACTGCAGCAGTTTTGAGAGATAGCTTTTGCCCACAGCTCTCCTGCTAAAAGTGTAGGTGGCTCTGAAAAGAGCCTTTGGGTTCCAGGTGGCCGCTCGCTAAGCGCTCACGCGCGCTCCCCGCGGATGCGGCGCGCGAGCTGGATGTCCTTGGGCATGATGGTGACGCGCTTGGCGTGGATGGCGCACAGGTTGGTGTCCTCGAACAGCCCCACCAGGTACGCCTCGCACGCCTCCTGCAGCGCCATCACGGCCGAGCTCTGGAAGCGCAGGTCCGTCTTGAAGTCCTGCGCGATCTCGCGCACCAGGCGCTGGAACGGCAGCTTGCGGATCAGCAGCTCCGTGGACTTCTGGTAGCGCCGGATCTCGCGCAGCGCCACGGTGCCGGGCCGGTAGCGGTGCGGCTTCTTCACGCCGCCCGTGGCCGGCGCGCTCTTGCGGGCCGCCTTGGTGGCCAGCTGCTTGCGGGGCGCCTTCCCGCCCGTGGACTTGCGCGCGGTTTGTTTGGTCCGAGCCATGACTGTTGGTAGCAAACACAGTTCGCAACTGAAGCCTCTGTTGTTCTATCCTCTTATTTATAAACTCAAACTCCTCCTGATTGGTCCGGAATATTCAAATCCCGCGCCACGAATTATGGGAACGTCACGAGCCTTGTGATTGGCTGTCGCGCCCGCTCAGAAAGGGGAAAGTTGCCCGGTTCCCTCTTCCCTTAGTTCTCCGCCCTAGACCCATCCTGTGCTTAAGCTGTCGATCGATTTCCTTAATTGGCTTTGTTCCTCTTTTTACAATTTCCTCACTCGCCTTGTTCTGATGTACATTTGGGAGGAGACGAAAGTGAAAGTTCCAGGGTTTCTCTCCACCGCAAAACTGGGCTTTTGAGTTCGCACAGTTTGGTCCTTTATAAAAGCTTCTGACTTGAAAAATGTTGGATTTCTGCAGCACAAGCGCCCTCTTTCGTCATTTCTAACCTTCAAACAAACGCTGGTAATTTTCCTGTACCCCCCAAAAACAGAGAAATCCCACCGCTGTGAAAGTGAGACCGCTCTTTGAAAATAGAAGAAGCTTTAATGTTGCCGGCTTGGATCAGACCGAACTGGGAATGCCACCCGCATAATTTGGAACATATTTAATATACAGCTGACATCTAGATGCTCTTTTCTAGCGTTAGCAACCCGGTCTTTGTTTGGAAACGATGCCGTCACTAATTTATATTGCGCTTTGTTTAGATCTGGATCGAGAGACAAGGTCTATACATAGATACGATTGATAATATATTTAATTGTTTGCATTGTTATGAATAAGGAAACCTTTCTAAGGGAGGAGAGAGGAAAAAAACCCAAGGCGGCTTCCTCATTAACTGGCAGTAAGATTTGAAATCCCCTTGATTGCGCTAGGGTTTCTATTGGATGATTTCAGCCAATCAGAGACGTCCATGATCAAGCCCTTATTTGCATAGAGGCCATACAAATACAGGCCGGCCTTCAGAGCCGCACTCACTCTGCTGGTTTCCTGTGGAGAACGCTGCACCATGCCCGAGCCCGCCAAATCCGCGCCCGCCCCGAAGAAGGGCTCCAAGAAGGCGGTGACCAAGGCGCAGAAGAAGGACGGCAAGAAGCGCAAGCGCAGCCGCAAGGAGAGCTACTCGGTGTACGTGTACAAGGTGCTCAAGCAGGTGCACCCCGACACCGGCATCTCGTCCAAGGCCATGGGCATCATGAACTCGTTCGTCAACGACATCTTCGAGCGCATCGCGGGCGAGGCGTCGCGCCTGGCGCACTACAACAAGCGCTCCACCATCACGTCCCGCGAGATCCAGACGGCCGTGCGCCTGCTGCTGCCCGGCGAGCTGGCCAAGCACGCCGTGTCCGAGGGCACCAAGGCCGTCACCAAGTACACCAGCTCCAAGTAGGCGCGGGAGAAGGCGGCCTGTTTCCTAACCCCAAAGGCTCTTTTCAGAGCCACCCACGACTTCCCATAAAGAGCTCTAACGCGTGCGCACTGTTCTCATCTCCAAGGAGGTTCCATACAGATAATGTCTGCAGAAATTGACTTTACATCTATAAAGCAACCTCTTACGGTTCCTCTGCTTCTCAGCTCCATAGAATTGGGAACAGCTGGGTGAGGTGAAGGTTGGTTTCTGGCATATAAAGGGTTGGGCAGGGGTCTATGGACCCAAGAGGAAGTCCTTTAATAAGGGAGCCTGGGTCTCTAGCCTTGTGATAGGAAATTCACACTTTGAGGTTGAAGTAGGTTTTATGGAAGGAGGGACAGAAGAAGGGAACTGGATACAGGCCAAGTACAAGTCCTGTGGTTGTGGGTCACGTCTTTGGCTTTGGCAGTCTGGAATGGGCTGAGAATCCAGGCTGTGTCAGCTGCAGAGTTTCAGCACGACCTCCATTAACAAGAACTGACACCCCGGAAGTTGGGCTATGAGCCCACCTCGTGGGCTCTCCTGAGGGTGATGGCGGCGAGGTGGGCTTGGTGCAGATCTGGCTGCCTGGGACTCTCCTCTCTGCAGCGCCGAGTGGGGAACCTTAGAAACAGTTCACTTCCGGAGACCATACTCGGTTTCAGAAAGGGGCAGGTATTAGGAAGAGAGCCCTGTCCTTGCGGGCTCGCCATCTCATTTGGACATTTAAGGTGATCAGACCAGTGGGCAGCGTTGCCAAAGGACGGGACTTCACCTTACATTTCCTAGTTCCCCGGAGGCAGTTCTGGGAGATGGAGTAAGAGGTGACCAAGGAAGACAGCAAGAGAGAGGGGTTAACCGAAAGAGTGCGGAGTGCCCCTTTCAGTGTATGGGCTGCAGCGGACAGGTGGAGATTATTTGGTCCAACATGTTGGCTCTAGGAGAGATCCAGGGCCAAGTGCACAGCCTCCCATCGCCCGGGGCCCTTTGCTCAACTCTGGATCTCCAGTCCACCGACTCAGGGAGGGTGAGGGAACAGGGATACTATGTGAAACATGAAACCAAGGATCCCAGTAGTGTGTCTGCCCATTGTACAATTTATCTGAAATGTGTTCACTTGCTCAATCTCTTTTCCCATGTTCCTAGCTGTCCCTTTAAAATTCATTCAGTGCAGTTAAGTCATGGAACTCGGGGAACTTCCATTGGTCTGTGACCCTTTCTGTTCTGTCACCTTGGAAATGGCCGGCCTGGCAGTGGTTCTGGGCCACCCTTGCATTAAGGTGATCTCCTGCCTGTCGTTCTCAGCTTTCTTCACTTGCCCTGACCAAGATGGTGGCACCAGCGGCAGCCCTCACATTCAGATGATCTTGAGGGAAGAAAAAAGGGGCAAGGGTATACCCTCACCATTTTTTTTTAACCCTGAGGGATGGTATAAGATACCATAGACCAAAAGTAATGGTCCTATCTCCCTGCAAAGGACGTTTGGGGTGGGGCAGTGTTAATTACTAAACAAGAAAGGAAAGTAAATTTCAGGTGGCATGACACAGGTCATGCTTAAAGGAAAAAGGGAACATTGGAGAATTCTTGTCTTCAGAAGGAGAACTTTCCAGGACAACGTAAATCCTACCAAATAAAGAGGGAATATGCTAATTTACCATCACTCCATCACAAAGATGGCTGCACCCACAGTTGAGGCCAAGTTCCCATAAGGAGCCTTAAGCAGCAATAAGCAGGTACTTGAGGCTACACCCTCCCCCGCCCCCATGAGGCTTGAAGGGCATCTCAAGGTGTACCCCCAGTCCTGGGCTGGGGAAACAGGGTGTGCCCCAGCCCAGCGGGGCTTGACGGGAAACCTGAGGCTGCACCCCCTCCTGGTGGTGCTTGATGAGGACCTCAAGGGTTGCCCACACACACACACACACACACACACACACACCCATCCTGGCTCTGGGCCAGGGGACCTACAGCTACACCTTCTGCCCTGCAGGGCTTGACAAGGGGGAGGGGAGGC
The DNA here is from genome assembly GCA_963924515.1 of Vespertilio murinus. NCBI lineage: Eukaryota > Metazoa > Chordata > Mammalia > Chiroptera > Vespertilionidae > Vespertilio > Vespertilio murinus. Next base: position 363,356 of record OZ004719.1, on the reverse strand, counting down.
TCGAGGCGGAGTCTGGGTCTCACCCGATTTTGAGGTACATGTGGGTAGGCAGCAACTTGAGTCTGGGTCCCGTGGTGAGCCCCAGGCTCTGACAGGAGGAAGGCCTTCCTATACATTTTACTAATTTTCTTACATCTCTGAAACTTTTATTATAGAGAAAGGGCAAATAGCAATATTAAAATTATTTCCTCTAATGAATCCCCTTTTAATGTGCACAAATTTCGTGCATTGGGTCACTAGTGGATTATAAATACAAACAAGATTTGTTTTCGTGGGAGAGAAGATAATAAAACTCTCGTTAAAATTAAATTATTTTGTGGTAAATAGTGCTAGAGAGCATATGCAGCTGGGTGCAGTCAGCAAGAGAATGAAAGGTCAGACTCAATGCCTCCTGCGGACGGGGTAGGACTGAATTTGGAGTCGAGGTGGTGATTAAAACACGCTACTGTTTTAGTATGCTTTTTAAGTATAACAATCTGATACAGAAGCTCCAGTCCTATCTGCCTCAATCCTGTCATCTTTCCCCCTCAGCTCATTAAAGAAGACATAGCAAGTTCTAAGGAGCGGTCAGCAGTGAGACCTCAGGTCTGTAACGAAGCCAAACGGCCTCAGGTGCGCGTTGTTGCCGGTCACAGCTTTAGAGAACAGCTAATTCTATGCCGGGAGTAAACATACACTCTGTGAATGCTTACTCCTTTCCTGCTGAGGGTTCACAGAAGGCTGCCTTTCTCAATGAGGCCAAAAGCACCAATTTAAAGAACAGGTTCCTGAAACGCATTCATGAGAGTCACCCCAGGAGAACTGGGGACCGTGTCCATTGAGGGGCCGGGGTGGGTCTGAGACCACATTTCTAACAATATCCAAGCTTTTGCCCAAACTGCTACTTCCCCCCAGACTGTCAAGAGAGCCTTCCGTTCTGCCACCAACAGGCTCATCAGAAATCCAGGTTGTCAATGGGCAATGACCTCATTTTTCTGTGTGAAAAAGGACAAATAAAGGATAAACATTTCACAGGAAAACCACAGCTGCCTCACTTCTAACTGTACATTGAGATGGGAATGACATAAAGAAAAGCAAAGGTCAGTCACCCCAGCCCCAGCAGCTCAGTGGTACAGCCTCGGCCTGGGAACCAGTTCACTGTTCATCGTTGATATTTCTATCTTTCTCCCTCTCCCTCCCTGAAATAAAAATATTTTTTAAAAAACAACAACAAAGATCAAAGGTGTCCCGATAGCATGTTTCCCAGTGATCAATGACCCAATCATCAATGTGGTAACAAAGTTGTCTTAGGGGTCAACAGAAAGTGCACCTCCCCCCCACCCCGCCCCATGCAACGTTTTGTGGGTTAGGAACCTCGCCTTTCACAACGTGTGTCCCTACCATCCGAATCTCAGGTGCTATCTCTGCCCCGCCCAGTCTTAAAACACAAGGAAACAACCGGGCCCACCGCCAAGCAGCCAGGGGACGCCTGAAACTCACATTTGCATCCTCTTTCCCCGGAGCCGGCAAAGCTCCTGTCTTGGGAAAACTTTTAAACACAACCCTCTCACCTGCGGGGTCCAAAGGAGCCCCAGAGGGTTCTGGGGGGGACATCTGAAACATCAGAGGGAACTAAGTCCAGCGGAGCCACGTCACCCCCAGTGCACAGGCTGAGCAAGTGTGCCCAGTCCCTCATGAAAACATCACCTCAATGTCCAAAATCAACCTTAAAAAATCCAACACATTAAAAATGTAACAATAGCCTAGCCGAAACGGGTGTAGCTCAGCGGATAGAGCGTCGGCCTGCGGACTAAAAGGTCCCAGGTTCGGTCAAGGGCATGGACCTTGGTTGCGGGCACATCCCCAGTGGGGGGGGGGGGGGGGGGGAGTGTGCAGGAGGCAGCTGGTCGATGTTTCTCTCATCGATGTTTCTGGCTATCCTTCTACCTTCCTCTTTGTAAAAATATAAACCAATCAATAAATCTTTTTTAAAATGTAAAATATGTAGAAATGGCTTTTTAAAGATTAAATAAATGGGGGGCTCCTTAGAGCCTGAGTCGGGAGTGAAGTCAGTTCGGGGGAAGGCCGGTTCGGAGGTGAGGCCTGGAACCTGGGTGTCACTTCGAGGGCAAAGCTGTTTCCTTCGCGGCTGGAGAGGCCAGTTTTCCAGGCGCCTCGGGCCGGGAGGCCCCATTGCTAATGTGAGCGGAACCTGACCCATTGCAAACCCTGCATGGCCGGAGGGGCTTCGGGACGCGGCCTCTGTGGGAGGAAAGGGAGGATCTATTGTCTAAGATTCCCACCTAATTAGTGTGGTAATTACCAGCTCCAGGTGTGGATTCGGGGCCTACAAAGGACTTCTCATTTGCAACAAGCTGTGAGCTGCGGCGGAAACTAAACCTTCCAACCCCGGGCCACAGCGCTTCCCACTGAGACTCTAGGCGGCTCTGAAAAGAGCCTTTAGGTTTCCAGTGAATTTAGGGCAATAATGGCGCCTATGCCCGCTCCCCGCGGATGCGGCGCGCGAGCTGGATGTCCTTGGGCATGATGGTGACGCGCTTGGCGTGGATGGCGCACAGGTTGGTGTCCTCGAACAGCCCCACCAGGTACGCCTCGCACGCCTCCTGCAGCGCCATCACGGCCGAGCTCTGGAAGCGCAGGTCCGTCTTGAAGTCCTGCGCGATCTCGCGCACCAGGCGCTGGAACGGCAGCTTGCGGATCAGCAGCTCCGTGGACTTCTGGTAGCGCCGGATCTCGCGCAGCGCCACGGTGCCGGGCCGGTAGCGGTGCGGCTTCTTCACGCCGCCCGTGGCCGGCGCGCTCTTGCGGGCCGCCTTGGTGGCCAGCTGCTTGCGGGGCGCCTTCCCGCCCGTGGACTTGCGCGCCGTCTGCTTGGTCCGAGCCATTCCGGGGACTGTGAGAGGAGCCTACTAATGTGAACAAAGAGGATCCGGAAGCGGAGGGAACCCTTATATACCCTCAAACCCATGCTGATTGGTTGTGCGCTTTTCCAAAAGCCCCGCGCCGACAAGCCATTGGCTGAACTGGAACAGGTGACGGGTGAATTACTAGGCAGCCGATGAATTGCTCCGCACTCAGATCTGCTTACCGCTGACTAAAAAATACACATAAATTTTCTAAATGTCTTAAGTTGTATCTCAAATTACAAATAAGGAGCCACTTGGGGACCCTGGGAGGGAGCCAATCCTGGCTCAGTGGGCCTGTCTCCGGGCAGAGGGGTGTAAGGACACCGCTCCGAGAACAGATTCACTTTTATTTGGTTTTTCCTGAGACTAGACCAGTGATCGCAGGCAAAATCCAGGCTGCCACCCGCACGCGCCTCCCCGCAGGGGGGACCTTCTGACCTGGGAGTTGAGGCTTTTAATCCTCTTACCTTTGGTTTCCCTCCTCCCTGGAGAAACTATTCAAGACCGAGCCACTCACTGTCCCTTCTAATGTCCACCAAGCCTCTCCCTTCACTGGCTCGCCCCAAGTTCAAAAACCTTAATTAGTGCATTTTCCCGGGGCCTCTTTCAAGCGCAGGAGTCACGCAAGTACCCAAGGCAGGTAACGCCCGATGCATGAGTTGCAGCGGCCACGGAGAAAGGAGGTTATTCCCCATGATGGGGAGAGATAGCACCAAAGCTTGCTCTTTATGAGGAAATGTGTGGCTCTGAAAAGAGCCTTTGGGTGCAGAAGGCGGTAGGTTGTGGGCACTTGGTTTATTTTCCCTTGGCCTTGTGGTGGCTCTCGGTCTTCTTGGGCAGCAGCACGGCCTGGATGTTGGGCAGCACGCCGCCCTGCGCGATGGTCACCTTGCCCAGCAGCTTGTTGAGCTCCTCGTCGTTGCGGATGGCCAGCTGCAGGTGGCGCGGGATGATGCGCGTCTTCTTGTTGTCGCGGGCCGCGTTGCCCGCCAGCTCCAGGATCTCGGCCGTCAGGTACTCCAGCACGGCCGCCAGGTACACGGGCGCGCCCGCGCCCACCCGCTCCGAGTAGTTGCCCTTGCGGAGCAGGCGGTGCACGCGGCCCACGGGGAACTGCAGGCCGGCCCGCGAGGACCGCGTCTTGGCCTTGGCGCGCGCCTTGCCGCCCTGCTTCCCGCGTCCGGACATGATGCACTGGCAAAAATTCGCAGAAAGTGCCGGGAGAGTGCCGGCGGCCCTTTTTATATCGTGTTTGGGCGCGAAACATAGACTGCGGCTTCATCTTAGCCAATCAAAATGCAAACTTGGCATTCCTTCGTTCTGATTGGACAGAGCTCATTTTCTGACGTTTTTGTGAACAGCCACCAATCAGACACAGAGCTGTAACTTATCACTTTATTTGCATACGAGGCTCTTTATAAAAGGGATACGTTGCGTCCCGGCTTCAGTTCTTTCTTTTCTTTTCCTGAGCGCTTTAGCATTTCTCACCATGCCCGAGCCCGCCAAGTCGGCGCCCGCCCCGAAGAAGGGCTCCAAGAAGGCGGTGACCAAGGCGCAGAAGAAGGACGGCAAGAAGCGCAAGCGCAGCCGCAAGGAGAGCTACTCGGTGTACGTGTACAAGGTGCTCAAGCAGGTGCACCCTGACACCGGCATCTCGTCCAAGGCCATGGGCGTCATGAACTCGTTCGTCAACGACATCTTCGAGCGCATCGCGGGCGAGGCGTCGCGCCTGGCGCACTACAACAAGCGCTCCACCATCACGTCCCGCGAGATCCAGACGGCCGTGCGCCTGCTGCTGCCCGGCGAGCTGGCCAAGCACGCCGTGTCCGAGGGCACCAAGGCCGTCACCAAGTACACCAGCTCCAAGTAGACGCGCGAGAAGGCGGCCTGTTTCCTAACCCCAAAGGCTCTTTTCAGAGCCACCCACACTGTCTGAAAGATCTGTAGCTCCGCAGTCGGTGCAAATGTTTAAGGCAAGACACTTGCCTCCCCCCCTCTCGTCCTGTCGGTTAAAGTGATCCATGCAACTGGGATGCTGGCTACTGTGATTGGCAGGAAAGGAAAGGTCGCCCCGGTCTGCTTTTTCACAGAAAATGGGCCCTGGATTATTTCTAACGGCTAAATGGTTCGTCTTGTCAAAGTTCAGGACTGTTCAGCCGTCTCGTGGAGAGTTCCATTAAGCTGTTGTCCAGGGGTGTAAGGAGCTGCAGGAGTGGCCGAGGGCGGGGAGAAAGTGTCCATTTTATGTAAATTTTCCAGCTGCAGGCAATTCCCCTGTAGGTTGCCGACTACAGTGCCTCTTAGATCAGTTTCACTCAAGCCCCAAGGGCTCCCAGCGTTCCTAACCCTTGTCCAGAGCTCTAGTTTTTTGTTTTTGGGTGTATTTTTCTCCCCCCCCCCCCCCCATTAGGATTAGGTTTCCATCTCCTAGGACTTTATCCTAAGGTTTCACAGGATCTAACATCCGTGTGCTCCAGCCTGTCACTGATCTACAGTCGCCACAGACGGGATCTCCCATTTACAGGGGAAGGACCGAGACTCGGGGTCGAGTGGTCAGGACCATTTCCAGGGTGTCTGTCGGACTTTTTCTCGGGGAAGAGGCTGGTTATCATGGGAATGGGGAGCCGTGGGAGGGAAGTCGGTGGTTAGAATGAGAGGAAAGCGGACGTGGCCAGGCGCCACGTGTCCTTTGAGGCCCAGCACAATCCTGGCAGCTAACGTTCTTTAACTTTAAAGTATGTGTCAAGGGGGGACAGTAGGGGTGCCTGGCAGCCGGGCGAACCCAGGACTGCGGTGTGAAGGGGGAATCGTGGACCCACAGCAGAGTGAGTCCGAGCTTAGAGAGCTCACTTTCTACCTAGGAGCAACGTGGAGCGTCACGTCTTTTTCCTGCAAATGCCTCCGTCTATGTTCCTAGGAACTTGCCGTCGTGACTCGGGTATGTAATGGACTTTGTGAAGGCACCTGCGGCCCACGTATTATAAAGGCATTTATTTCTTCTCTCCAAAGCACGTTTAAAATGCATTTTAAAAAACAAAACAAAAACAGTGTGTTCATAAAAAGAAACAAAAAGCAGAGTCCTTGCTTTATTCACGGTAAAAAGAGAACTTGTTCACATTGTGAAATGCGTTTGCTTTTTGGCCCGAGGCTCGGAAATGTGCTTGTTGCCAGGCTGCATGGTGACTGCCTCTTTCCAGGGTAAACGCTGTGCTCACAGAACATGTGCCTGTTGCCAGTCATCTCACCCCTTTCTTACTGTAGTCTAAAGAAAAAAGCCAGAATAGCTTTTAATTTTCCCCAAAAAAAATCCTCTATAATTAAGAGGTAATATGCAAATTAACCCTCACTCCATCAGGTCATCACAAGATGGCTGCATACACAGAACGAACTGAAATGAGCAATCAGCAGGGACCTGTGGCTGAGTGAGTGGCACTGGGTTGGGGCAAAGGACTGGAGACTGCACCCCCTGCCTGGTGGGACTTCATGGGGGACCCCAGACTCACCCCACCACCCCTCCCTCCCTTCCCGCCCCAGGGCCATGCCAGAGGACCTGAGGCTGTGTTCCCCACCCAGCAGGGCTTGACGGGGTGGTGCTAGCTGGTCTGGGTCTCACGTGATTTTGAGGTGCACGCAGGTGGGCAGGAACCTGACACTGGGTCCCACAGAATACCACAGACTCTGACAGGAGGAATATTTTCATATTCGTTTTACTAATTTTCATTCATCTCTGACATTTCTATTATAGAGAAAGAGCAAATAGCAATATTGAAATATTTCCTCTAATTAATTCCCTTTTAATGTGCACAAATTTCATGCACCCATCGGGGTACTAGTAGTAAATAAAGCAGGAGTATCCAGCAAGAAAAGGCAGGAGCTAAGTGGAAATGCCCCAGGCAGGACACAGCCCCATTGGCCTGTCTGAATGCCGAGTTCCGGCAAATTACTTAAACCCTCTGTGAGCATCACCTTACGTCTAAAATGGGAATAAAATGAGAAAGTGCCACGTGGCCTTGCTGGGGTGATCAATACAAGATCTCCAGCAAAGCTCTTGGGACAGTGTCTTAGGGCAGAGTCCTTCCAGATGTTAGCCGTGGCTACAGCCTGTGGTCCCACTGGATCTCTGCGGGTTGTCCCCAGTCTTTAGAATTCAGCCTTTAAAATCCAAACGAGGGAAAATTCCTGTGGTTTGAGCCTTTAAAAAGACTTGCCTACCCCTAGAACTGGGCAGTCGTATAGAGTCTACCTGCATGTAGTGCTCTTGCAGCTGTCCTGGCCAGTTTTTTGGTGTTTTTTTTCCTTTATTTTTTATTTCAATAAATCTTTGTCTGCCTTTTAAATTAATCATCAGCCTCCGGTGGTTTTATTTTGAACCAAGGATTTGATCCCACAACATCATCACCTTGTCGGCAAGGCCTTCCATGGCCATACCATTTAAAAATATCACCTGTCCAGAAGAAGTAAATAAAATAAAAAGATCGCCTACCCGTGTTTCAGTGATCTTCATAGCACCGAGCACATCTGACACACTTTTTCTTGTGTTGTTGGTTCCCCCCAATAAAATATTAGCTCTATGTCTACAGAAGTATTTCGCTCACTGCCATAATTCCCGGAGTATATGTAATTCTGTGTCTGGTTCATGCATTTGCTCAATCTTTTTGTTTGTTAAATTAACATCCTCATATAAGTCTGTCTCCTCAAACCGGTGCCTCGGCTCCAATAGCATCTGTTTTCCCAATTTAAGTACTGGCGTCCATATCCTTAAAATAGATGAGGCTTCAAATAACAGATTTTCCTGACCTCAGAGTGATTGGGGCGGGGGCTTATGATAGATGGAGCACCTCAATTAATCTGAAAGATAATCATTATTTTGAAATTCTGAAACACATCTACATATAATTCATGTAAAATATACAAAAGCCCAGTGTCCGTGATGACCAGGGCGACCAAACGACGGGTCACCACGAGGGCCCTGCGCACCCCCGGGTCCCTTCCCCACGGCCCCGGGGCTCCTGGGGCGCAGGAGGGCGGGGCCTCCAGTGTCGCCTGACAATCAGACCGGAGCGCGATGGCGGGTTTACCTGCTCGCTTCTAGGGTAATGGGAGGGGGTGGGAGGCGGGGGGCTGAAACCGGCCTTCAGGGGAGGAAAGAGAAGCTGAAAATGGGCGACTCCGCCCCGAGTCTGAGCGCGCAGCCCGTCACCGGCGGGAGCTGGGAGGAGGGGGGAGGCTGGGACGGAGCGGGGAGCGGGAGGAGCAGAACCGGCACCGCGCGGGGGGCCTCCTCCTCGGTGCAGGGCGAGGCCTCCAGGCTGTTAGGCCCCGAGTCGGAGCGCCGACCGCTGAGCCGTGGACGTGGCTCTCCAGCTGCTGGGCCTCGGGCTCCGGGACTGAGAGCGGCCCAGGTTAGACCCGCTGACCCCGGAGCGCCCGGGGCCGGAGGGGGAGACGGCGCGACGCCCGGAGGAAGCGGGGGGAAGGGGGAGGAGCCCCGTGCGCGCAGAACTGACGGCCCAAGTCCAACACAAGCAATTTCACGGGTAATTTTTTAATGGCTCGAAGTTCTCACGGTGAGAGGTTTGCAGGCTCAGCCCTAACAACTTGTACATTAACTTGGGGACTCTCGCCGGACAAGTCAAAACCAGCTCTGCGGAGCTCCCGGCTGCCGCCAGTGCATCGTCCGCGGTTTGAAGTTACGGAGGGAACAAGGGAGCACAAGGCACCGCCAGGGAAGGAGAATCCCAGGGGACACCCTCCACCAGGGGTGCAGTGCGGAGGCCGGCCTTGCACTCACCCAGACCCAGAACACACACCAGACAAAACACGCAGATCCGCGCTCAGCTCCCCCGAGAGGGCGTGGGCGGCCCTGAAAAGGGCCTTTGGTTTGCGCGGGAGCCGCGGGCGGGCGGGCGGCGGGCGGGCTCAGCCGCCGAAGCCGTAGAGGGTGCGGCCCTGGCGCTTGAGCGCGTACACCACGTCCATGGCCGTGACCGTCTTGCGCTTGGCGTGCTCCGTGTACGTGACGGCGTCGCGGATCACGTTCTCCAGGAACACCTTGAGCACCCCGCGCGTCTCCTCGTAGATGAGCCCGGAGATGCGCTTCACGCCGCCGCGCCGCGCCAGGCGCCGGATGGCGGGCTTGGTGATGCCCTGGATATTGTCGCGCAGCACCTTGCGGTGGCGCTTGGCGCCGCCCTTGCCCAGGCCCTTCCCGCCTTTGCCGCGACCAGACATGGTGAGATCGCTCAGTCAAACCGAACAGGCTGAGCCACGGAGACAGCCCTCTTATATACGCGGAGTGCGGACCTGATTGGAAACAGAAGGCGCGCAGGAACTTCCGCTGGAAATGGGCCCCACGCCTCACGACCTCGTCGGGTTACGTCACTGTGAATGGAGCCCCGCCTCCCGCGTGACGTCGCGGGTCTCCCGATGAGGATTTCCAGCATTAACTGCTGAGAACTAGCCCTGATCGGTTTCCCTCAGTGGATAGAGCATCGGCTTACCCACTGAAGGGTCCCGGGTTCGATTCCGGTCAAGGGCATGTACCTCGGTTGCGTGCACATCCCCGGTAGGAGGCACGCAGGAGGCAGCTGATGGATGTTTCTCTCATCGATGTTTCTAACTCTCTACCCCTCTCCCTTCCTCTCTGTAAAAACAAAACAAAACAATAAAATAACTGCTGAAAACTAAAGAAATTGGCCATTTTTTCGCGGAGAAACACGGGGAATGGTATAATAAATTTATTAGAACCAAACTGACGGCACGCGAGGGGGCAAGATCTCGAATGCTCAGGAGGGCCGTTTTGTAGCTTCCGTCTCGCACTTGCCACCCGCGCGGGGGAAGCAAGGTGCCGGACCACCGCACCGCGGAGGGCGGCTACGCTCCGAGCGGCTGGGAACCAGAGGGGGTCGGGGCGTGTTGACCTCGATGCACAAGGACAGGGGGCAGGGCTCGCTTGAGGCAGACAACCTCTCGGAACTGTCGGGGGCCCGATCACCCCGGGAGGTTACTTCCGTTTATGAATTGATCACCGAGAAGAGACCCTTTCCCTTCTCACGGGTCATACCGGTTGGAGATGGTGGCGCCTGGGCACTGCGGTGCAGCGGGGCTCGCTGGACTCCGGCCCACGGGGAGGTCCGGTGGGAATCGGGCAGGTGGAGCCGGCGGGGCAGGCCGGGAAGCCGAGCAGCCCCACCACCGAAACCCGCCGGGCAGAAACGCTCTGCTCTTACTCTTGCCCTCCGACCCCCGTCTCAGGCGTCGTTTCACTGGTTTCCTGCAGAAGAGAACGCAGGCGTTCGCCAACCAGAAGGAGGGAGAAATCTATCCGGCACTGACTTCAGAACCGAGCGCCAGGATCCGTGCACCCCGGGTAGACGCCCCTAAGTGACGGCTCCCCCGCGCAGCTGGAAGTAGCTACGGAAGATTGGCCTTCGCCCCCGGACCTTGCCCGGACTCTCAATTTTTTTTTTTTTATATTACCAGAAGCCTGGAAGGATAGATCCTCCCTTCCTCCAATTGATGGACGAACGTCAACTCCACCTGCAGGCGGACATTCCTGAGCACTGAGCCACCCATCAGCACCTGCCAAGTACCCTGAGCCCCGATTTCTAAGTCTCCGGGTCCCTAATCATAGGGCTTACATGAAACCACCAATCAGCGGGTGCCCTAAGCCCGGTCCCTGTCCTCCCCTTAAAAAGTGCTTGTAAAAGAAAAATTTTAAAAAATGCTTGTGCCCCGGCCCTCGCTCTCTTCCGCTCTCTCTCTCTCTCTCTCTCTCTCTCTCTCTCTCTCTCTCTCTGAAAGCAGCCGGCAGTGGTTCTCTTCTCTCCATTAGAGCCTGTGTCCTGGCATCGGCGGCCCCACTCTGTTCCATCTTCTAGAAATAAAAGCACGTTTTTGGGCTCCGAGTGGGAAGTCCAGGGACGAGGGAGGGCCCGTGGCCGCAGGGCGCCTGGCCTCCGGGGGCCGGGAAGCTCGGGTCGGCTGCCGCCCGGAGCCGGGAAGCAGGAGGGACGGGGAGGCGGAGCCGCCCGCAGCGCGGTGCACTCCCGGCTTCCCTGGCAGCCGGTCCTCTGGCCCCGCTCCGAGTCTGCTCGTAATAACACGTCCGCGGTTTTGCTTAAATCCTCTGACCACGGTGCTCGGTCCTCGGCATCGCGGGACACGGCCCCGGGAGGAAAAACCTCGGCTCACGGTTCAGATTTAACCCCGACCCTCACCTACCCCCTCACCCCCCTCCCCCCCTCCCCCCCGCCGCTCTACTCACGCCCCCAAACCAGGGAAATCCGGCCCCAAAGCGAGCTCTGCCCGGAGGTGGGGCCTCGGAAGCCCGGGTCCCTCCGCGGCGAGGTTACGTTTTCTTCCCGGTGTGTAAAGCCTGTAATTCCCATTTCACTATCCAGCCACCTCACCCCTGCGTGTTCCCGTTTACTTCTCTGTTCCTAGTTTTGTCTTCTCTTTGATTCTGGTAGCGACGTTATTCCGAACAGAATTGGCGACTTGTGGAAGTGAAAGTATTGGAATAAATAAATAGGTGCTCTCCCGCGAGCTGTTTTTAGGAGTCAACGTCACTCGCCTCTGAACAGAGCTAAGTACATGGTTAGAGACGCCACGAGGCGGAGAGCAGAGTGGCGCAGCGGAAGCGTGCTGGGCCCATAACCCAGAGGTCGATGGATCGAAACCATCCTCTGCTAAGTACATTTTTTTTTCCCCCTTTTAAAATTCTGCAGCTTATGTATATATAACAAGGAAAGAAAACAACAAAAGCCAAAACAAACGAGCCAGTAAAGCCAATACTCCCAGGGTGTGCGATTTAAGAAAAGTAAGGACATGCCTTCCGCGTGCAGTGCTGACATTACCTTCCAACCAGGTGCTTGAGGTCACGGACATGCGCTTAACAAGCTCGAAATTTTTCATCAATATCGCATTATTGGGCCAAACACCCCACGGAGCATTATAAAGTCTGTAAATACCTTGTCCATCGAATGAGCTATTGAAACACGTTATTGTGTAGATGTGTGTATTGGGTGTGCATATTGTTAACAGTCAAAATTTTTGTACTCCTGCCATAGTGGATTATTTTAACTTATTAATATTCGGACGCCTCCAAAAAATAGTAACGGCCCTGGACCTCTTTAAACCGCCGAGAAACGCTGAGATAAGCGTTCTTTTCTTCAAATGGATAGAGACATTCGTGTGAAAGCGCTCCAACCTCACATTATAGCAATCACGGGCAATAGGGTAGAGAAGACCGTGACGGGGAGCGGGGGGAAGGAGGAGGAGAAAGGGGGAGGCGGACAATCGGAGATATCTGTAATACTAACAACAATTTTTTTAAAAAATTAAATGAAAAAAAAATCGGAGAAAGCACCAGAAAAGCATGGGAAGGGGGAGGGGCAGATGCCCACGCAGGATGGCTAGAGGGACACTCGTGCCGATGCTTCCTGAGAGTAAGTCTCCCTTCCGGGTGCGGTTACCATGACAGCTCTCCAGACGGCTGACCCAAGTCTCTAGAGACTGAACATAGTGAATGTGGGTGAGTTGATAAGGAAGAAATAATAAGTTCGCTTATTAGAAAATATCCTTTGATGCAGACAATATGCAATACCTTGGCATCGCTTAGGTGCCCAAAACTCCCGTTTTCTGCTCAGCAGGGGTAGACTGAAATGACTTTTCTTTCCATAGAGTCCCATAAGCGACAAGATTTAAATGACTGTCAGTTTCAAACTTTCCCCAATCCCGACTCCCGTGGCCCCAAATGACCCCACAATTAAGTGTATGCATTAGAAAATGGTCTAGAATTTCCATCTATTTAAAGGCGAGAAAGCCCAGGCGACATAGCCTTTGCTTCATGACGTGACGTAGGACTCAGGACCCGGCTGGAAGAAAGCTCATTCTGCTTTTAAATATTCCAGCAACCCTGAGCTACCAGCGACCACGTGGCCTAACGGATAAGGCGTCTGACTTCGGATCAGAAGATTGAGGGTTCGAATCCCTTCGTGGTTAACTTTTCGCTCCTGTGCATCATTTTGCCAACAGACTGGCCTAATCCATAAAAGAGGTTCAGGAGTGAGCACTCTCACCAATTTTTTTCCCCCACGTTCTTTTCTTTTCTTTTTTAAAATTCTGACTGCTGTGGAGTCTATGTTACTGTTTTTCACTCTTGCCCTCCAGTTTCCACCTTCCTTGCTTCCTTCTGTTGTATCATCATCAAACCGATGAGAACAGCCGGCATTCCAACCTAAATTACAGAGCTGAAAGAGTAAGGTCATTAAAAGAGCCCAGGTGTTTACAGAAGTGTGCATGCAACAGGAAGACAGAGAAGGTAGCTGTGCAAAATATACAAACACACATTCTTGTGCCTGCATATCTGATGTTATTAATAATGTGTAGGATGAAGAGAAGGTAATTTCCTGGTGAAACATGCTCTTGGTTTTGAATCTACATATTGGTTCAAACACGGGGGCCGTGAGTTCTCTTGCCAGGTCAAAGCAATGAGTAATCAAAACAAGGTAGAAAACAACAACCAGGTAGCTATGGGCCCTTCCTTTCCCAGTCTGTTTCTTAGAGCTCCTGTCTGACTGGTTTCCACTAGTCAGTGGAGTACAGATTGTATAGAGAACAAAGAGGCTTCCTTCTTTGGTACTTAATGTACTCATTCCTCTTTGGTACTTAGGGAGAAAAACAAAGCCTTTGGGTTTGAGAAAGGTGATGGGCGGAGGTAAAATTGCCCCCGATTTACCTCCTTACTTTGGGACAATACAAGCGATGGCCACGTTTGAAACCCTCCTTTAAGGTGAATTAAAAGGGGCGACACTTACCCAGGCGTTTTTTACGCCGTTGGTCCCATGATGTGATGGTCTTCCTGTGCCCTCATGCCTTGTAACCTGCAATGCGTATCCCATGCCTGTGATCCCTACTTCCCCGCGTAATCTTTGCCCTTCGACCCGGTATGGACAGCTGGCTCAGGGTGGGGGCAGAGCAGATTTTTGTGGAGGATCCACCGGCTGCTCTCCCTGACGGCCGGCGGGCAGGAGTGGAATAAGCGCTCGGATAGCATGCAGCCCTCTTTCTGCTGAACTGGCTGAAGTGGTGGCAGGCAGCTCCGACCGCTTGGTGGTCCGGTTACAGAAGGGGTTTGCGCTGTTCAGGCTGCCAGACAAGCAACCCTAATTGATGTCAAATGTTAGGAGGCTTTTTCCCCTCCTGCCCTGCTCTAGGCCTCAGGACTCTGAGATCCAGTGGAAGTCGCCCATTACAGGTAGTTGAAAAACAGACACTTAAAGGCAGGGGTGGGGGGGATTGAAACTTCTTCCAAGCATACAAGACTTTGAATGTTTACAGTGTGCGAACTTGGAGAAACGGGATTTAAAAGGCTAGGGCACATCCTGAAAACCTTATTCTCACGGAAGGTAAAGTGGGGTAAGACTGCTCAGGCACCCCTCCCATCCATAATTACCTCTGGTTCTTTGCTGGAGAAAAAGCAACATGTATGGAAAAGCATATCATGCATGACCCAATTCCTGAAGACTCCGCTTGGGCTTGCGATCAGGATCATCACCTCCTGAGCTTTCAGTTCCAAGGTGAAATGGGTCATAGTGTGTGAGCCATCTTTGAACCATAGTCTATCTAAGCCATCTATTGTTAGGTGAAATTCAAAGACAGGTATTGCTTTAAAAATCCACGCTTCTTAGGTCTCAATCTTCATGGGAGTCCGCCGACTTCTGACACGTGTGCTTCAGAGGAAGTTTCCAGGTCTCAAAAGTTGCAATCCCAGTCTCAGAGAAATTAATATCAATGCTGTGCGCCTGACCACTTGCTATAGTTTAGTCTAAGGTGAAAACAGGCGACAGGTGATATTTTGATGGGAGAACGTGCTAAAATTAAGATGTCCATGGCAGAATAAGAATAGAATCAACGAAGGGAGAAATCAATAGAAGCTGGGGGAGGGGGGGGGAGGCGCCTTGGGAAAGATCTTCGATTTAAATTAATTCCAACTAAAATACAAGGAGAAGAAGCATACTTTCCTTTGCAGATCCACGGGAAAGGGACACTTGATCTGGGTCTTGACCATGGATTTTACCAGAAAGGAGCAGAGACTCTCCGGGCGGAAGAAGGAACCACACGATCAAAGGCACAGGGTGAGGGCAGTTTCTACCCCTGAGGGGCAAAGGCTGAGTTTGATGGGCAAGCTGGGAGGGCAGGTACCGATAAGGTGTCCAGACCTCATCAGAGAACCTTGGACTTGGAAACGTGCCTGAGATTTAAAAGGCAAAGAATCTGAGACAAACACTGCAGACGCAGGGCACTGAGCGAAGAAAGGGACCGACGGCCTCCTTGAATCACCCGCGGCACAGGAAGCACTGCATCTGGCCCCGGAGATTCTGACTCGGCGCTCAGCGTGCAGTTTCCGTGCTTTGCTCACAGATCAATAATCAATAACAGGCTCAGAAAGCACCAAAACAGCCTTTTATAGCTAAGACAAAACAGCCCCTTGCATCTAACACGCGCTAAAACCTTACGCCCACCACAGAGAGGGAGAGCCCCTAGCGACGAGGATGGGATTCGAACCCACGCGTGCAGAGCACAATGGATTAGCAGTCCATCGCCTTAACCACTCGGCCACCTCGTCAGCTGCGCTATCTGTCTTGATAAATATTATGTTTCTTCATTCCATTGAATTGTTTGGCATTTTTTTTCTTATTCTATTGCAAACCTTCATTCATGAACATGATGTGTCTGTTTGTCTGGATGTCCCTCTTGCTGTGGTTAAAGAAAAAAAATAAAGAAGAGCTCATAGTCCCGAAATGGAGGGGTAGGTTGAGGATGTGAACTTGAATAAAAATGACGAAACACACTTCCAAAGAGAAGTGTGGAGTCTAAAAAAGCAGGACTCACAGGAACAGAGAGTGCTTATAAGGGATTTGCTTGGGGATGGGAAACTGGGGAGACGTGAGTCAAAGAATGCAAACCTTACTGTTGGCAGGAGAGTCTGGAGATGCACAGCACACACCCGAGGATAAGCAACAGGGCTGGGTTACAGGCTTTAAAGTTGCTAGGAGACTGTATCTTAAATGTTCTCACCACAAAAGACAAGTAATTATGGGATAGGATGGGAGGTGATGGAATGCTACTGTGGTGATCACAGTGTGTGATATCCCATCAAGACGTTGCACACGTTAAACCCACACAGTGTTGCCTATCAGTTATGTCTCTTTGTTCTAAAGTCCTTTTTGCAGCATCTCTCTGGTGTTGGGAGTTTTGGGGAGGGCGCGAGGAAACCCGGCTTTGTTCTGGGTTGGATGCTGTGAGGAACTCTGCGGGTGGGACGAAGGTAAGAACATAAATGAAGCCAAAGCTGTGAGACTAGTGGTCCCTCATATTAGATGAAAGGAGATGTTTGGTATTGGTGTGGTTTGCACAGTGAGCTTTTATTGTCTGTTCCTAGACGAGATTATAAAAGGTTTTGTTGTTTGTTTGCTGTTTCTGTCTTCTTTCATTTGGGATCAGAGAATGAATGCCCTTGTCTGATGGCCCTGTTCTGTGAGCCTGTTTTTGTTCAAGAGAAGAATCCCCTGGCCCAGCAATATTTAGAAGAGCGAGGCCCTGAATGTTGATGGGGCTGGGGGCGCGAAGTTCAGGTGTGAGGGAGTGTCTTTTCAGGCCGGAGTGCACCCTTGGTTTGGGAACCTTATGTGCATAGACCAGGGCGCACCAGGGATGGGGAAAAAAAACAACAGCGGGACTGCAGCAGGTCCCACCGAGATTTGAACTCGGATCACTGGATTCAAAGTCCAGAGTGCTAACCATTACACCATGGGACCTCACAAGAAGAGTCTAAAATACCTATAAATATTTCTTACCGAGTTTGTCATTCTTAATATTTTGTGAATTATAGCTTTAGTCTACAACATATTTATTAAATTTAAAACCAGCTATATACATACACATATATTATTTTATATATCAGCAGAGACTATATATATATATATATATATATATATATAATCAGCAGAGACTATAAAATGCAAACTTCTCAAGATCGAGTGCGTGTTAGAAAAGGATAGAACCCGAACTCAGGACTGAGATCCCAGATGTGAAAGGCGAATACTTAGACAGCTTGAAGAAAATCTAATTTCCCAAGATCTAAAGGGGCCTCTGGCCCAATGAAGGAGGAGGGACAGGAGAAGGCAGGTTGTGGAACCAAGAAGGCGTGAGGATGGTGGTCAGAACAGTGAGATGGGATGGGTGTCCCTCCAGGTGCAAAGGTAATCTGAAGGTAAAGGAAGGCACTAAAAACACAGCAGGTCCCACCGAGATTTGAACTCGGATCGCTGGATTCAAAGTCCAGAGTGCTAACCATTACACCATGGGGCCAACAGCCACCAGTAAGCTGGCAAGGTTTTCCAAAGGTGTTGCCTTTCAATGGGGTGACTCCTTTCCCTGAACGCTCCATGGGTCCTGGGAGAAAAGGCGAAGCTAAGCAGAGCTCACTTTTGCTTGGAATTTTCCTCCCATCACAGTACACTTTGCAAGATCGAAACTGTATTTCTGGGCGATTTCAGAGATTATAAAAAAAAACTTTTTCCTCTTTAAGTATTTTTACTTCTTTCTGCCTTTCCTAATAGAATGCAAGTATAATAAAAGATAATTTTTGTTATGTTTACTCTTTTCTATGTTATGCATACAATTAAGTGTATGCATTAGAAAGAGTTAGGGATTAAAACTACTTTTTAATAAAAAATAATAATAAGCTTTAGCTGAAAGCAGCTTTGAAAATTATCTTTGTGGTACTTCCTCTCTAATTCTGGTCTCCGAGGTGGAACGATAAGAGAGCTCCAGAAGGAGGAACGGTTGGAAAATTCTTTTTGAAATGTTTCCTAATCATCCAACATGTTCACAGGAGAATACCGATGCACTGACGTACCCACATTTTGGGGGAGAAAATCAAGTGGAAGAAGTTAGTGGCAGGCGAGGTTTCAGAACTCAGACCTGAGATGGACTGCCGATATGGAGACAGCAACTCATAGAGAATTAGAGCCTGCGCATCTTTAGGGTGTAGGCTGAGAAACCCCTTTGTAATCCCACAATCATTTTCAAATATTTTTCTCCAGCGACAGTTACACTAAGAGACTCAAACTACCTGCTTCCAGTGTTACGGGGAAATAAAATGGTATCTCGTGTTTTCTTAGTGTGTGTTTGAATTTCCACATTCGGTCCAGCAGATGATGCGAGTACTGAAAAGAAAAGTGTAACTGCGTAGTCGGCAGGATTCGAACCTGCGCGGGGAGACCCCAATGGATTTCAAGTCCATCGCCTTAACCACTCGGCCACGACTACAAGACTCCAGCCAATGCCTAGATGAATTCCCATGAGGAATATTACCTTTCCCGTTCTAGCCTGGTGTTTCTGTTCGGGACCTGTTTTAAAATGTCTGTCATCACGGTAAACACAAGACTGGGAAGATCGAGATGTCGACCATAAATTATTACAAACTGTAACAGGTTGACTATGATATGCACATTCCGGCCTATACCAGGTGTACATACCCCCAAACCTGAGATACTGAATCACCAGCATTGCCAGACTAATGACTAGCATTTACCAAAGTTGGAGAAGGAAGACAGTACACCCGCAGTACTGGTCCCGTGGCCCTACCTGATAATCCGTGATAAACCGAATTAAATCCTCTTGCCTAAAATTTAAATTTGTATCAAAAGAACAAATCCAGATAGCAGAGGATGGTTTCGATCCATCGACCTCTGGGTTATGGGCCCAGCACGCTTCCGCTGCGCCACTCTGCTAGGATACACACAGCTGCCTTTCAGTTACTCTTTAAAAAATAAGTTCTGGCATTTTCCTGACCTCCAAGCAATTAATGAATATTTTGGCTGCCAATAAGAATGGAAAGAGTACATGCATCGATATCCATATGAGGCTACATTCCAACTCCAAACACTAGCGGCTTAGAGTAACCGGGAAGGACTCCAGTCCTCAGATCCGCGTTTACTCGGGCTCTGACAGAATGACGTTTCAGGTTAAAGGAAAATCGAGCACATGCTACTTGGCATAATTTAAGATAAAATTACAAAAGGAAGGCTAACTGGTCTTTCTCAGCTCAACCATCCCCGGATACCAGAAACATCACTACTTTAGGGTTTTGTTTTTCAATTTTCAAATCATTTCTGTTTTTTAATCACAGTTGACATTATTAATTATTATATTAATCCCGATAAATCTCGCACACATAATTTTTTACTGTTCAGTGATATGTTGCCTTGCATCCGTGGGAAGGAAAAAAAGCGAGTGTGCATTGGCCGGGAATCGAACCCGGGCCTCCCGCGTGGCAGGCGAGAATTCTACCACTGAACCACCAATGCTCCATAGGGAAGACTCTCTTTTTCTTGTCCCTATGTAAACACAGTTATACTGTCATGTTCAACCAAGATTTCATGGTTTCTTTGGCCCCTTAGGATTTTCTTAAATCCCATCCACTTTGATCAGTACATTTCTCATGCTGAAGAGATCCAGAATAAACCACCGCTGTGGCAAAAAATATATATTATTTTGAGCTAAAGACGTTTGAGTTTCTAAAATCCCTTCTCTAAGAGCAGAGGTCCTTCCAAAAGAAATCACTCGTCATAAATTCCATCCCCTGAAGTAACTCTCATCTCCCCTTCTCAGAGGGAAGTTGGTGTAGAAAAATAAAAAATAACTTTCCCACCCTAAATTCTTGGTTGGAATCTCTGCAACAAAAGCAGAAGTTTGTTGACAAGTATTTGTTACGTACACAAGGGAGAGGCCCAAGGAGACTGGTAACTCTGGAAGAGCAGCAGAAGAAGGGGAGCAGAACTTACCACCCCGAGATATGCCTCTTTGACGTAAGGATTATTTTAGGCTGATTATTTTGTTTTTAGAAACAGCAGACACAGAAGAAGATCCAAAAACCAAGTAGAAGTTACCTTTTTGTAAGAGACATTTACATCTGTAGTGATGATGATGATGATGATGATGATGATGATGTTATACATGTAGGCCTTTAAAAATGGAACTGAAGCTGCCATCAGAGAAGAACTGCCTTGCCTGTTTTATGTCTCACACCTTTGGGTGAAACACCGTCCATCCTTAGAGGGAAGGCAGGGGCGGGGTGGGGATGGGGGGTAAGAGATCAACCAAAGGCCTTGTATGCATGCATATAAGCATAACCAATGGACACAGGCTTAGGGGGGTGACGGCAAGTGCTGGGGGGTGGGAGCGGCGGGGGAGAAGTCAATGGGGGGGGGGAAGACATATCTAATACTTTAAACAATAAAGAATTTAAAGTTTAAAAAAATCATAACTTTCAATTTAAAAATACCTTTGGGTGTTAAAACAAGGTAAAATAAACTTTGGACTTGGCCTAAAAAAAAAACCTTGTATCCCCCCCCCCCCCCGCAAAAAAAAAAAACTGCTTGCAAGGCTGACAAGAAAGCAGATGTTATGACTACTGGATTGATGACTACTGAATTGAAAATTAAAAACAGTCTCTTTGTTATACTAGTATGCTATGTTATGTTATGTTATGTTATGTTGTTATGTTATGTTATGTTTCATGTTATGTTGTGCTATGCTATGCTATGCTATCTGCACCAATAGCAATGCCTTCTGTTGCTGTAATTGTTCACCTCCCCTTGCTCGTCGAGGCCCCTAGCTTTTGTCTCCTAATCGGAACGCTAGTGGGGCCTTTCTGCCGGGATCGGTGCTTCCCGAAGAGCGTTCTCCTCTCGCAGGCTGGGTGAGCTCGCTGCGCTGACCGGGAATGCCGGGGCCTAAAGACAGAGTTCGGTCTCACTCCCTGGCCAGCCCCACCTCCTGATTGAGCAAGAGCGTGGAAAGCCCGCGCGCTGGGGCCAGAAGAACCGCCCACATCAGAATAACCAATCAGCTAAGGAAAGGTACCCCCAACCAATCGAATAAAATCAGAACCCTGTCTTGCCTCCGTTCCTCGTTTGTTTCATTCTCTCAGGTGGTTCCTGCGCGCCCTCCTTGTTACCCCTGACAGCGGGGCAGCCCCGCGCACAGCGGGCCAAACGCTGCCCTCGCAGACCTGGGGGAAGGAGAGCCCCTTTATGGCAGGAGGCCCGGAAGCTGTCACCCCCAAACCGGGGATCCCCGATAACGACTCGGGGGAACGGGTTGAAGGCGAACATCACGGCTAATCAGGAGCCAGGGGTCCGTGGTCCTTAGGGCGCTGGGGGTCAGGCCTGGCGCAGGCCTCAGGAGCTGCTTCCATCGGACTCACTTCGCTCCTGGCCGCGTCCTGCGGGGCCTGCCCGGCTGCGGCCTGGTGGTCCTCCCTGCCATGCATGCATGCTAGGAGTGTAAGTCAGGGGTGTTGCCTTAAGAACAGAAAAGCAAAAACCAAGCAGAGCTCCACACCCTGTGCTTAACAGTCCACCGTCTTCTGGGTCTTCGGCGGAGTCTACCTTTACATTCTCCCCTGAACCTTGCTTTCCAGGAGACCTCCAGGCTGCTGACCGTCCCATCTACGGTAATAAAAAGAGAATATGCTAACTGACCATCACTCCGTCACAAAGATGGCTGCACCCACAGCTGCAGCCAAGTTCCCTTTAGGAGCTTTAACAAGCAATCAGCAGGGACCTGAGGCTACAGGGAATTATTAGAGAAAATAATTCAATGTTGCTATTTGCCCCTTCTCTGTAATAGAAGCGTCAGAGATGAAAGAACATTCGTAAAATGTATAGGAAAGCCTTCCTCCTGTCAGAGTCTGGGACGCACCACACGACCCAGAGTCAAGTCCCCGCCCACCCACATGCACCTCAAAATCGTGGGAGGCCCAGACCCGGCTGGCTCCCCCCATTGGGCGAGATCCAGGCCCGGCCAGGCCCACCCTTGTCAAGCCCGGCAGAGCAGGGGGTGTAGCCTCAGGTCCCCCAGCCCGGACCGTGGCAGGGGGCGTGCCTTGAGGTCAAGCCCTGCCAGGTGGGGGGCACAGCCTGAGGGCCCCTGTCAAGCCCCACCTGGTGGGGGAGCAGCCTGTGGTCCCCTAGCCCAGCACCAGACAGGAGATGCCCCTTGGGGTCCCCTGCCAAGCCCCCCGGGGCTGGGGACCTGAGGCTGCGCCCCCTGCCCGGCCGGGCTTGACAAGGTGGGCCTGGCCGGGCCTGGATCTCGCCCAAAGGGGGAGCCAGCCGGGTCTGGGCCTCCCACGATTTTGAGGTGCACGTGGGTGGGCGGGGACTTGACTCTGGGTCGTGTGGTGCGTCCCAGACTCTGACAGGAGGAAGGCTTTCCTATACATTTTACTAATGTTCTTTCATCTCTGACGCTTCTATTACAGAGAAGGGGCAAACACCAATGTTAAGTTATTTCCTCTAATGAAGCCCCTTTCAATGCGCTGTCCGCCCGGCTCGGGGTCCCGCCGGCAGCTCGGAGCGGGGCCCCCCGCCCCGCCCGGAACGCGCTCCCCTCGCCGCGCGCGGGTCCGCGAGTCCGCGCCGCTCTCCGGGCAAAACCTCCGTTTCCTCCACGGGCAGGGGCCCGCGACCAGGGCGCAGAGACGGCCCCGCACGCCCTCGTCCCGCGGACTTCGTGGGAAAGCTGTCTCCATCGGATCAGGGATGGGAGTGGGGGCGGCGCAGAACCCAGCTGGGGGGCTCCGGCCTGTGTGTGGGGGCTCCGGCCTGTGGGGGCTCCGTCCTGTGGGGCTCCGGCCTGTGGGGGGGCTCCGGCCTGCGGGGCTCCGGCCTGTGGGGGCTCCGGCCTGTGGGGGCTCCGGCCTGCGGGGGGGGCTCCGGCCAGGGGGGCTCCGGCCAGGGGGGCTCCGGCCAGGGGGACTCCGGCCTGCGGGGTCTCCGGCCAGGGGGGCTCCGTCCTGTGGGGGGGGGGGGGGCTCCGGCCTGTGGGGCTCCGGCCTGTGGGGGCTCCGGCCTGTGGGGGCTCCGGCCAGGGGGGGCTCCGGCCTGTGGGGTCTCCGGCCTGTGGGGGGGCTCCGGCCTGTGGGGGCTCCGGCCTGTGGGGGCTCCGGCCTGTGGGGGGCTCCGTCCTGTGGGGGGGCTCCGGCCAGGGGGGCTCCGGCCTGTGGGGGCTCCGGCCAGGGGGGCTCCGGCCTGCGGGGCTCCGTCCTGCGGGGGCTCCGGCCAGGGGGGCTCCGGCCAGGGGGGGCTCCGGCCTGCGGGGGGGGGCTCCGGCCTGGGGGGGGGGGGCTCCGGCCAGGGGGGGCTCCGGCCAGGGGGGGGGCTCCGTCCTGCGGGGGCTCCGGCCTGGGGGGGGGGGCTCCGGCCAGGGGGGGGGCTCCGTCCTGCGGGGGCTCTGGCCAGGGGGGGGGCTCCGGCCAGGGGGGCTCCGGCCTGTGGGGGGCTCCGGCCTGTGGGGGCTCCGTCCTGCGGGGTCTCCGGCCTGTGGGGAGGGGCTCCGGCCTGCGGGGGCTCCGGCCTTCGGGGGGGGGCTCC